>ML777800.1:20542-47600 GCA_009831015.1 Picea engelmannii | reverse complement strand
GCTGATCTACTCTGCATTCTTCACTGTCTCTGATCTGCTGCTCTGCTTCACAGTCCTCTGCAGCCCATTCTCAGCTTCTTCTCCTGTCACGCAGATTCTCCTCTCCCTTTTCTCACCTGCAGAGCTCTCTCTACTTCTCCCTTTTCTCACCTGTAGAGCTCTCTCTACTTCTCCCTACACTTTTAATTCATCTCTGTTCCAACGCATTATATAGATTCACCACATGCAGAGGTTTTCCTTGCGTTTCTCAACTCCAACTGCAGTTTCCCTTTCTTTCTTTCTTTCTTCTACTTTTTGCATGCCAGCATTCTCCCTGATTTTCTGAACTGGCTCTTTTCATGCCACCTCTACGCATGACACATCATGCAACGCTGTGCTCTTCCTGTCTTAACTGCCAGTCTATTTTTAGACTAAAATTCCTTCCGCTTTTCTCAACTCCAACTGCAGTTTCCTTTTCTTTCATTCTTTCTTCTGCTTTTCGCATGCCAGCATTCTCCCTGATTTTCTGAACTGGCTCTTTTCATGCCTCCTCTATGCATGCCACATCATTCGTGTTGTTTCTTAAAGAAAACTATTGGTAACTTCTGTTGCTTAGTCATGACCGTGGCTAAGGCGTGCGTTCTTATCAGGAAAGATCCAGCGCTGTTTCAGCATAGTTTCCAACACTGTGTTTCAACCCAGCGCTGTGTTTCAGCATCTGCGTTCCTGCATCTGTGTTCCAGCATTTGTGTTTCAGCACTTGCGTTTCAACACTTGTGTTCCAACACTTGTGTTTCAGCACTTGTGTTTCAGCATTTGTGTTCCAGCTTCTGTTGTGCGTGCTCCATAACCAACCGATTGCCATCAATGACAACCGTGACCATCTGCGTTATCATCTGTTCTCCAGCTTCTATGTTCCAGCATTTGTGTTCCAGCACTTGCATTTCAGCACTTGTGTTCCAGCACTTGTGTTTCAGCATTTGTGTTCCAACTTCTATTGTGCGTGCTCCATAACCAACTGATTGCCATTAATGACAACCGTGACCGTCTGCATCATCATCTGTGCTCTAGCTTCTATGTTCCAGCATTTGTGTTCCAGCACTTGCGTTTCAACACTTGTGTTCCAGCACTTGTGTTTCAGCACTTGTGTTTCAGCATTTGTGTTCCAGCTTCTGTTGTGCGTGCTCCATAACCAACTGATTGCCATCAATGACAACCTTGACCATCTGCGTCATCTCTGCTATAGCCATATTTCCAACACTTTTGAACAATTACAGATTCTTCAATTTCTTCTCCCAATCCTATGATTGCATTCATTGTTTCATCAACTCACAAGAAGTAGGCTGCGATATCTTCATCTTCCTTCATTTTTAGTTGTTCAAACTGACCTCTGTAAGTCTGAAGCTTTGCTTCTTTGACTTGTGTATGTCCTTCATAAATATTTTGAAGCTTGTCCCAAATCTCTTTAGCGGATTTACAATGTGCAACTTTGGTGAATACCGTATCACTAAGACCATTCAAAAGTGCATTTGTGGCTTTGGAATTATTCTCACTGAGTTTTACTGCTTTTTCATTTGTTGGTGGAACTGTTGGTGCTATGTATCCATCTACAATTGATTGCCAAACTTGAAATCCCTGTGCCTATATATATGTCCTCATCCTTATGCTCCAAAAACCATACTTATGTATATCAAAATGTGGTATTCCATTTTTATATGAGTTGGTACTCTCCATGATCTACCTTTCAGTGGTTAAATTGATTTCTGAAGGAACCTGCTCTGATACCAATTGTTGGATTATTGAGAGGGGGGGTGAATCAGTAATAGAGCAATTTAATCATTTTTAACCATATAATCCAAGTGTTATATAAATGAAGCATTATCATATAATAACTGAAGAGTAAATAAGAAATGAACAAATGAACAAATATACACATACACAGTACACAAGTGTTTTACGTGGAAACCCAAATCGGGAGAAAACCATGGAATTATTTTTCTTATATATCTTGAAGAATTACATTCACTGGAAGCACCAACTTCCTTTGTTTTCCAGCTGCAATTGGAAGGAGGATCCAACCCCCTATTTTCTCAATCTACAACCTGAGGGAAGCTCCAACTTCCCAATTCTCTGGCTACAACCAGAAGGAGGCTACAACCCCCTATGTTCTCCGACTACAACTGGAAGGTGGCTACAACCACCTGTCCTTGGCCCATCCTGCCACCCTGAAGTAGAAGTAGAATGATGGAACCACTGTCAACCTGTCACTATGAGATATACCATTGTAAACCTATACCAAAATATCTGAACCATGCATCAACCATGCATCAACCTATACCTCAACCTGTAATCAACCTATACCATAAACAAGTGCATCAACCATGCACCAACCTGTACCAAATAACCTGTAATCAACCTGTACCATAAACAAGTGCATCTAACCATCTACAAAATGCATACCAATCATGTGTCAACTACTCATCAATATGTACCAACATCATCAACTATACACCTCATGTATGTGCCAACTGATCAACTACTTTTCTCAACCATGTACTCAACATGTACCTCAACCAAAAGCCCTCATCAATTTAATCATCCAAATATGATTTGTATCTCTCTAATATACCTGGTGTATACGATCACATTCCCACAAACCTTCCTTAACTTCAACAACAAGATACTAGCATTTTCATCAAACTTTTCTTTAGTCTCACATGCCTAGTTTTGGATTAGTCAACAACCCTAAATTGAAGTATTCATACCTTTGTACCTGTAATGTATAAAGATCTGAAACTAATACA
This sequence comes from Picea engelmannii, assembly GCA_009831015.1. Taxonomy (NCBI): domain Eukaryota; kingdom Viridiplantae; phylum Streptophyta; class Pinopsida; order Pinales; family Pinaceae; genus Picea; species Picea engelmannii. The sequence goes on along the minus strand of ML777800.1, from coordinate 44,817 downwards.
AAATTGTATTCAGTGTGTTTATGCAATTCCTCCAGGTTTCGCTACTTGGAACCTCTCAAAAAAGGATTTATAGCAAAAATGGCATACCTTGCTGAATTCTGGCTTATTCTAGAGAGAAATCATGTAGAGCGTGCCCCGCGCGAAATATTTGTTGAATTGATCTGAAACTGTTAAAAAACATACTAAATATAGTACCCTAACAAAAAAATTTGGTTTCATATAATTTGGATCGGTTATGAATAAGTTATGACGTTTTTACCCAAAACACCTGTTTTTGACTAGTTTTAGGACCAGCCACAAACCCTATTTTCGACGGAGTGTAACTCCAAAAATACAATGACCCACAAGATGATTTTTTTACCAAAGATACTTGGATATGTTTTCATAGTGGAATAGAAATTTCACGGTCTGAATCATTATATAAAAAACTTTATAGCGAAAATGGTGAGATGACCTGTAAATAACATACCTTAGAAAGCACCATCAAAAGAATTTATCCTTCCTTGCATTTCGGCCTTATTTTCTTCACCTTCCCTCAGAATTTAGGCTTAGATATCCTTGTTTACCTCAGACACCTATATATATTCAATATTCTCAAGTGTGATTAAAATGAGAGAGCCTTGTCTTATTTATACTCTCCAAGTAGCTTCCTAAAAAACATCTTCTAGGTCACTTGACCTCACTTTCCTTGTTTTAGGGTTAACCCACTTCTAAATTCTCCATTAAATTTATTATTGAAATAATTTATTTTGTATTCACTTTGAATTATAATACACTCATTAATTCACTTTATTATTTACCTTTTAAAATCTCTTAAACCACTTTGACTACTTTGACCTTTTGGGGCTTCTAGATGACATATGAGCGTCCTCCAACTTTGTAAGGCCATAACTCTCAAAACGTGAGGAGTTATGTGACGTTCCACATACCACCAGAAATAGAATGACATGTAGTATCCATATAGAATAGTATTATCTAAAAATATATCATAACTCATACCGTTATCCATCAAACAAACTTGGGTCCATTACCCAAACCTAGGGTCTCCAACTTCTCATGGCCATAACTCTCTAACCGTGAGGAGTTATGTGACGTTCCACATACCACCGGAAATGGAATGAAAAGAAATATCCATCTAAGATAGTTTACCTGACAAATTCATTGTCCTTCATCTCATTATTCCATAATTAATCATGGGTTCTCTTACTCCGTAAAGCGCCTTCCCGTGAAGGCTTTCACCATAAGGGGACCACTTTGGAGTTCATACATATTTACTTCTTATCAACCATGACAAGATAATAATGAGTCAAGTTTACATAAAAAAATCTTGGGTCCATTACCCAAACCTTTGTGTTGCGCGACTTTCTTCAAGGGTTGGCATCAATGACAACCAACCTTAATCAACAGAGGCATCAACTGGCTACCTTGAGAGAGTCATAGTTACTCCCATCGTTTACCTACACTTGGTTGAATTTCTTCACTTTGACATCCAGAGCAATGGCAATAAATCACATTGCGTCTTTAGAAGGGTTATGGTTTATTGGTTAATGCTTTAGAAGGTTAGGGGGTGTAGATTCAAGGTCTAGGTTAGGTGATTATTAACACATTAACCCCTATCATATAATATATAATATATTAATTATTAAATATATAATATATTAATTATAATGTATTAATTATAATATATTAATATTATATATTATATAATTAAATATATAATATATTAATTATTATAATATACATCAATTGTATGATGTATAAAATATATATAGTTATAATATATATTATATATAATTATAATATATATTAATTATATATAATAATCCAAACCAAAAACAAAAAAAATTACATTTCAAACCTTCACGTGCGTGAGGAAAGAAAACCACGAGGAGACCAAATAAGGAGATCAGATGAGGAGAGTTGAGGAGAGAAGAAGAGGATATCCAAGGAGATTCGAGGAGAGCACACTGCAAGGAGAGTCGAGGAGAGCACACTACGAGTAGCTTCCCAAACCCTGAGATCTGCGCGAGGGAATGTCGGAGAAGGATATCTAGGGCACGACATCGGAGGAGGCAAAAGTCACAGAGGGAAGAGTGGACTGAGATAGAGGGAACATTGCAAGCACACTTGAGCATGGTGAGTGGTTGTTACCATCATTCACTTTTCATTATTGTCCAAATTGATTTGGAAAACCTTAACATTGTAAATAAATCCAATGAATCGAGTTGATGATGTTTGCTCACCTATGTTTGGGAAGGTGGTTGTTAGCATGCATAATGGCTAGGAACAATGAGAATTCTTCCATCATGTTAATGCATTTAGGAAGGATCTATGTCAACAAGAATCTCAACCCCCTTAAGCATTCCATTTTGATCAATCTGAAGAAGGTCATCATGCCTTCCTTCCCAACATGACTTTTTTGCATTGAGATCCAACTTTTAAAAATATGGATCACACCAACCTAATTTTGTTATGTGAGAAGGAAGACAATAGTGATAGAGAGAAATCATATCAGTGGGAAGGATAAGGAAACATACAGATGAAGAGGTCATATCAGTGTCTTTGGATTTAATATTCCTTATGCATAGAAAGTTTTTTGATGGGGATTACTCTTAGATATTTAACATAGTCATTCCCTCAATGTTCATTGAGATAAACATAGATTTGCACCTTTCTTAATTTCCCAATTATGAGGCTATTGAAGCCTACAAGGGATTCAAACAATTCAAGAGGAGAGGGGTTGACTCAAATGAAGAGGAGCATTCTTATTTCCCCATTTTGGGATCATGATCACATAATAAGAAGGAATTACCTCTTCAAGGATGTCCCTTAACTATGGATTAAGACAAATACCAACGGAAATTGTGTAGTCATTGGAATGATTAAGGAAAACAATCATAGACGTAAAAATTATAGGTAAAATAGAAATAAAGAGGAGTATATGTGAAATGTATCAGGATAAAATAAAATATTATTACACTTCTTCAAGATCCACAATTAACTCCAAGAAAACCCCCTCAAAGTTGGTCACTCCTCAATAAAGGTGGAAAGATGCTCAAAGTAGGGTTTGACAAAGTCTTTGTTGCCACATGTCTCTCTCCTTTGAAGTTCTTCCTCAAACCATGCTCTTCTAACATGTTTCTTCCTTAAAATAAGAATTCAAACCTTGAGATAGTGGATCAATCTTCTTTGTTTTCATACATAATCATTGATCATGCCATACAATCATTTTATATTTCCTTATAAGGAGGAGTGTTCCTTCCAAGATGAAATTTAAACCATGTTCTTATAGTTTAGTTGTCATTTGTCCTCTCCTTAGCTAGCGAATTCTTCAAGCATGTGTGATAAGCAATTAATATAACCCCGTTTACATGGGGTTCTCCTCATATAATTTTTACTTTATCCTTATTTCATGGCTGGAAAGAGTCAACTCAACCACCTGGTACCCCTTTTGTCTTCATTAAGCTGGGAACTCCCTCTAGACATTGATTAATTTTCTTTTTTGGGGTGTGAAAGGGTTTTGGGTCCATACTAATTCATTTTAATCATTATGTTTAAATGTTTCCTTCTTTCTCTAACCAATTTCTTGGATTTGTACCATTTTGATTCCATATTGACCTCTTCATATAAGCATTTGACAATAAGATGCCTCCCTATATCAACTTTCACAAGGATTCATTCTTGTAGACCCACTTATTTGCTAGATCATGTGTATACATGACATGGGAGTGTTCTTTGTAAGTAAAAATTCAACTTAGGATCTGTTATATATATTGTAGGAAATAATGAAGAACAAGATACAACAGGAAATGATGGTTCCAATCCTACAATCCCTCCAACATCATTCTCTTAGTTGTATGATAGAAGGTCTTCTTTATTTGTGAAACTCCATTTCCTAAATTTTCTTTTTCTTTCTCTTCATCTAACTAGTCAACTACCATTCTTCTTTTCTTATGTCAAAATAATAAACTTTGAACTATAACATTTCTCCAATATGGTTAAGGGTTTTGATATTTTACCAACAAAATTTTGAATACAATGTGGTAACCACCCTTATCCTAACTAACCTATGTATTTTCTCTTTCTCTCTTTAAAAGAAATATTGGGGTCTTCAAGCGTTGTATCTATTTAATTTTTCCCCATTTAAAATTGTCATCAATATTTTAGAACACTATGTTGGTTAGTTTCCTAAGTTTGTAGTAAAGGTATGGAAGGTGTTGGTATAGTCCCATAGTTTGATCCTGACCTCGATGGAGCTGCAACCATTTGATGTATTGGTCCCCGTATCTCCCCACATGGTAATATTCCTCATTGAGGGCATCCACAAAATCCCCCATATGTGTCTTCAATATCCAGGTGGAATTGTGTTCTTCCTCTGACCGTTCTCTACATGAAACCCACATAGAGATTCATAAACTTTTCTAATTTGGGAATCCACATGCATGATTTCCCCTAATAATTTAGGTAATTTCACCCTCTAATTGTGCATACAAAACTAAATATATAAAAAAACTATTTAGAAATTTGAATATAGAAAACAAAAAGTTCAAAAATTGGAACTAGGTTGAGGATGGACTACTCACTATTTGTGTGTTCTAATTATATTATATTATAATGTGGCAGCATGATCATGGAAAAGGGCCAACCAAAAAACATTTAATTGATTATCAAATTTGACTTTCATTTTACATGAATTTTATTATCTATTTATATAATTTTATTTGTGTGACGATCAGTTATTTAATTTGATTATATAACTGAAATAAAATTGATTTTCATGTTGAAATTATATGTATTCGGCAGGCCATGTTGATCATGATTCTGCCAATGAGGAGGGGTTGTATTCATCCTCTAATCTGATGGTATTAATAAAAATAAAGATCATTAAAGTGAACAAGGAACTTGATAGCGTGTTAGATCATCCAGATCAAACTCCTGACATCCTAGAAAGAATCAATCTCCTTATGTCACAACTTAACACATATAAGTCAATAACCATAATTTAAAGTGTTTTTTTTTAATGTACTCATATGTTCAATTATGAAACTCTGTTTTTTAACTTTTAAATTATCTCACGAAAAAAACATTTTCTGTTTTATAAATAAATTTTGGAGCCTGTTCATCCTAGTGTTGGTAGTAGTGGTGTTGCATAGATGCCATAGAGTCCTGACGCTGGATGTCATACAAATACTAGAGTATTGTTTACCTCTCCATATTCCACACCTAATTTAGATAGGAGCTATGAAATGCATCACCAAGCATCCACACAACGGTTAGGATATAGAGGTGATGAAAGAGATGAGGTTTATGATGTGGTTGACATGCTAGCATTTCCTAGAGCTAGACATGTGACTAGCACTAGGACCCTTCCATGCACATTTTTGGTCGACAATAATGTACATCCATTAAAACAAATAATACTCCAAGGTAGTTTTTCATATTTTAATTGTTTCATGTTGTCCATCTCATACACAAATCATCTAGATTATTAATTTTGAATTAATGATCATATCTTTTTGTGTGTAGGAAACAACCATTTTTATAGGCACCTAAAGAGAAAGGGCTTGTTGATTTTTGGGGAAACCTTACGCATGAGGTGGAATTTCCAAAATTTCAAACTCAAAAAAGAACTTATGGTTTATCACGAAGGCATCTTTGGAGTAGACACGTTCAATAAAAAAGAGGTCACCTCTCCAGCAGGTGAATATTTAAAATATATGTGGGATGTTTATAGATGAAGCTTGGCAGGAAACCCTAGGTATGAACGTCCTCCCTCGATTCTAGAGAGAGAATGGAAGGAAATCATTGATGATGAAAAATAAAATATATTGAAAAAATCAGAAGAAAAAATAATTGGTACCCCAAGGTAAATCACAATATTTTGATTTCAATACCTTTGATTTTATTTAGATCTATGTAAAAGTGTGGTACATAACATACTTGAAAATTTTGATGATAGGTTTCCTAACACTTCGAAGGAAACCAAAGCAAGGATTTCCAAACATGGCCAACACAAGTTAGGCCATGGAGGCTACTCGAGGTTACAGTCACAAATCGTAAGTATCCAAACATATTAAGAATACTATTTGTATCACCTTACAACTTTTCGTTTATTGCATCCAAAAACATTAAAAAAACATGCTCTTATCCAATCCAGGGCAGCGACTTCAGAACTAAAACCACAGAGGAAGACCTCCAATTTGGTTACAAGTACAACTATAAAGTCGTGGTTGATCGTAGGAAAAGAATGGGGCAGAACCCAAGATCGAGCTGGCATGATAAGGTAAATAAAAATAAGTCTACATTAACCTTTCATTACTTATAAAATACATAAATATTTGATATCATCCATAACCTTAATGTCTTACTTTGTTTTAATCAGGGGAGTAACCTTATCAATGAAACCATTAGCACTGGACAACAAAGTGTTGATAGTGCAACACGACCAGAAGATCATGATGCTCCCCAACAACCCCATCCCAGTGGGGTGCAACCCCAAGATTTTCCTGTCACTGAGGCCCACGATGGTAAAATCGTTGTATATTAATCATATACTTAATAATTTCGTACTTATAAATTTCGTACTTCTAATATTTATTACTTATACATTTACAGTTTTGTCCTTATAAATTTTTCCATTTCAATGGAAGAGAATGTCATAGTTGAGCCTCCTTGACCTAAAGATGATCATGAGAATAGGGCATCCATTCCAATGGTGCCGACTAGTGGACCATCAGGTAAACAATTACATTGTAGAGGTTTCTTTAATATTAATGAACTACTTCAATGATATTTAAAAATTGGTCGTATAATTTAATATTTTTTTTTATTTTGTAGGTGATGGCCCCTCACAGCAGCCTCCACGACATGGGTACGAGACTAGGAATGTTCGGTGTGAAAGGAATGAAGAAACATCAACTACTGAAGAGAACCCAGTAAATGAAGACATGGACATGGATGAATTACTTAAGAACTGGAAAACACAAAACAAGACTAAAAGAAATTGATGATGTATAATAATTTTATAAGACATATAGATGTACATTATATAGCTAGTATGTTTGCAAAATATTTTGAATGATAAATATCATTTATAAAAATTATTTTTTATGACATATTCCTTTGAATGATAAACCTCATTTATAGCTTTACAATCACTTTTTATCAATTTTGAATATTTTTAATGCATATTGTTTAGTAGAATATAGATTGGGTATTGGGCAATTGAGAGTGATGTTGGGGGGGGAGATAAGATATTCCACCTTCACATGGTTGGACATGTTCAGTAGAGAAAAAATTGTTGGAGTCGTTTATTCTTGGAGCAAACCTCTCTCGATCCAACGTAGCAACAACATAGTCAATGTTGATGTTGTTGTTGCTCCTTCAGATTGAGGGAGGTTTGCTCCAAGATCAAGTGGCTCCAATAAGTTATTTTCGAAACCAAGAGGATCTTATTTAGGCCATCACATCTGAGATGTTTGTGTGTGTGTGTTACACTATTTAATATCTTCTCATATGGATTTTACAAAAAAGAATATCAATGGTGTTTACTATTTGCAATCTTGTCGGTTTTAATTTCTATTAGGATTTATTAACATGTCTTAAAAGTATTTTTTGGTTTTTACTAAAAACTATATATAATTCTATTTTTATTTACTACAGTATGCAGTTCACACATTTGTAGATTCTCTAGATGTTGTATCAATGTAATGCTACACATTAGAATATCAGAGATCAAGTATGTGGGCCACTATGGGGCCAATCATTCTATCTAATGAACCACACCCAAGTATGTAGCTTATGTTATTCCCTTTATTTCATCATATCATATGATTCACACATCTAATCTAATACTTCAACTTGGTTTTTTGTGGTTGTGTATAAGTAATCCCCTGGATATCATAGTATAAGCATAACCATAATTATGCAATAGAGTATTTGAAATAAATGAGATATAGATACCACTTCCTAGTAGAAATTACAAATCAATGGAACCAATGAACCTAAATACTCATCCTGAATTCCAAGAAGATGAAAATCAAATATCCCACCAGCCTAAAAGTGGATAGGCGGTTGGGTGTGTTACACCAATGACCTCTATACACTCCTATGATATTTATTGTAATATTTATTATTTTGTTGTAGAGTACTTCGTTAGCATCAAAATAAATTATTCCACCCTTACCTCTAGAGAAAGAGAACTTGAAAATGATTTATCTATAGACATTTCTACCAATCTATTAACCAGTGTCATTCCACCAACACTTGGAAGTTGTACAACACTCAAATCATTGAATCTATCTAACAATTCCTTAAAAGGTTCCATTCCATATTCACTTGGGTATCTATAAAATCTCATGGATTTGGATTTGACCCCAATTGTTTTCATTGACATTGTCATGGACAAAACAATATCTTTGGAAAGACTTCAATCCTAATGGGAGCAATATTAATTAATCGACAAATCATTTCTAACAGAAGATGAGATTCATTTTGCTTATTAAATTTGAGAAATTTATTGTGAACTACAATTACTAGCTAGAAAAAGTTCAAAGACTTGGCCAGATAAACAAGGAATCAAAACATCAAATTGAAAACTAGCCTATCCTCTAAATGAAATATCTCTTACTATCATTTTTCTAAAATATATTATTGTAACATATACAAAGGGTGAAAAAAGAGGAGTAATTATACTAGAGAACATTGGGAAAATCTAAAATGGGGGCAAGAAGTGGTATGGAAGAGGTGTAATACTCATGGCACACCCCAATGCTAAGAGAGATAAAACTCAACTTCTAAAAGAAACAACCAAGTTATGGGAAAAAATAAACAATATGAGCACACCTATAATTTTCAACATCTCAACAATTCTATGCTGGTCAAATGGTGGTCATAATTGTAGTAACATGTTTTTATTAAATATTGTTATATAATAAGTGAGTGATGATCTCCAAAGGAGTTAAATCGACTTTGTATTTGTAGGGAAATTAAAGCATGTGTGTGTCCACACACATTCAATTGGGTCTGCTCTATGGTTTGGGAGGATAAATTTTATCCTCCCCACCTAGGCTTAAATCCAGACACATGCATACACACACATTCAACTAGGTCTAGCTCGGTGATTTGGGAGGATAAATTTTATTCTCCCCACCCGAGCTCAAATCTTTCTTGTGACACATTCCATTCTTTTTTAGCCAATTATATATATATTCATTTTCCTAATAAGTTCAAAAAACTCAGCTTTAAATTTTAGGAGAGGAGCGAAATGATTTGGAGCACATATGGAGGGTTGTTTAATATGGAATAATTGTTTAAATTGGATAGAATGAGTTCTAAAATAGAGGCGATGGAAATAAATCAAATATCAATGGTCACGATTATGATCAAGAGTTTTCGGGACAGATCAACGACTGGTGTGCATTGCAGGAATGGAAAGCGCATAGAAGTTAATTCCATAAAGTGGTTCTGAAATGGAAACCATGGGTTTTGAAGGTCAAGACATGTGATCACAGGGACAATTGCGGAGAAAAAAGTGGTTTACATTGAAATCGTTGACCCATTTCTCTAAAAAGTTGAATATTATAAAGTTGATGTGACTTTTATTTTATTTTTATTTTTATCTTTGTCAAAGAGGAAACTATTGGAGTTATTGCAACTGTCACCCTTAGCTGAATTTAGAATTCTCACCGCCATTATAATCATCATTACCAGGTATTTTCTCTTGCTTCCATGGATCCCATCATGCTTGAAGTATCTGAACAAATAACAGAAGATAATGAAGAATCCCTAATCGATAGAGATAATGATGTTTGTGACCTTGAATTCACTGTTGCCCCTATTTCTCAATTAATAAGTAACCTAGTTGGCATTAGAGGGAAAGGTTTTCCATTTTTGGAGTCTGTCCAAGATTCTCGCATTCCGTATGTAACCGAATTGTGTTTTTAGTTTCCTGAATTTATAGGATGGTGTGCAGAGAAATACTCGGAGTCAGAAATAGTTGTAATTGATAAAAATGGGTCTAAAGTCTTGTGTAAAATTGATGATGTGTCAATCAGGGAGTCATTAAAAATTCCTAAGTCTTTCTATGAGAATTATGAACCTTTTCAAGAGGAAGAAATGATTAGAGTCTATAGGGAGTTTCAAACATAGATTAAAACTCTGTTTTTAAGAATGATTATCAATCTTGATTAGTTCCCACAAAGTTTGTATTTTCTCTTAAGCATCGATATCATGGTCAGTGAGGTTCAATGTGTCTGCTCTTTGTTAAGTCAGGTTTTAGGTCTTAATAGTGATAGATTCATAATTAAGGTCATGTTAGGTTTCCTTCTCAATTCTTCCAGTCAGAGTCAAGTCAATTTGTCTGCATTAATTTTGATGAGTTCCTAGCTGATACCATCCACAAATAGCTAGTGAAGTTCCACTCTCTTAAACACATCAGATACTATACATATCTGATGAAGACTTTTCTCACCAGCACCAATGCGGAGATCCTTGAAGAAGAATCAATATCGATTGAAAGAAACATGATGACTTTGGTAATTTTAATCAATAAAGTCATGTTAAAGGCCTGCCAAATGATTTTCAATGTTAAACTGCCTAGGGTTATTGAAGAAATGCTAATTCACCTACAAAATCCATAAGACATAGTAGGATACTAGACCCTTTTCATAAATTCTATAGTAATATGGGTATATGGTTTTCATTAGTTTCATTATTTGTTTCCCATCTTTTTGACCCCCAAAAGTTTTTCTCTAGAGTTCATAAGATAGAAAATCATCTCTGAAACTGAAAATTTAATCAAATGTCATAGAGAAAGCAATATAAAGTTTCCTTTTTTGATTGGCCTATTCATTGTAAAATATAGAAGATGTCTAGAACAGGTTGAGGAAAAACTCAAAGTTTTTTTTTTCACAAATTCCAACTAAAAAATATGATCCTCATCAGATCATATCTAGAAGGAGGTGAATGAAAAAAATGCTCCATATGAGCATGAGCCTATTGAAGGCCTACAGAATTTTGCAAATCTTTAAGAATGTGTGGATGTTGAAGCCCCTATAAAAAAAAAAAAGGCACCAGCACAACAGAGTACTCCAAAGGTGGTAATTAAGGTTCCAAAATCTAGTAGATAGAGTAAGAGGATTGTTTCAGAGGAAATGGACATAGACCCTAAACACACTTCCAGAAAGAAAATGAAAACCATTCAGACAAATCAGTATGTAGACTTGGAGAATGAAGGGTGTAAAGAAAAAACATGTTTAGACATGGTGGAGAGTGGCACAAGTGTAATTGAATCCAGATATGATCAATTGGAAAGTGAAGGTAGTTTTGGATCCTTGCATATGCATAAATACTATTTTCCTCAGGCCACAAAAGAAGCCTACCAGTCAAAGGAATATTTATCTAAGAGGTATGCAGAAAAAAGAAAGGAATTACTAGGTGATATCATGAATCTAATGCATGAGGTAAAGAAATATTCCCAACACAAGTCTTCATTATTCATAGTCAGAGACATAAAAAGAAAAACATTGAACATTTCCATAACATAAGAAGATAAGGTCTCTGAGATCAAAATAAATTATGATAATATCAGTGCCCCATATAAAGTTCAATTACACAAGCAGGATAATGACTTGCTATATTCATATTATTTAAATTTAAATTTCAAAATTTCAAAATTAACATCACTAGTTGCCAACCTTCAAAGGTGGCTCAGGCAGGAAAAAGTAGCAAGTAAATCATGACAGATTCAAATAAATAAACTTGAAGTTAAAGGCCCCAAAGAAATGAAATCCTTGCTAGATGAGAAAGACAAAGTGATTCTCATCCTAAAGAAAAAGTTAAAATTGGTTCTATAGAGAATCCACATACTACAAAACTTGTAGCATTAGAATAAGAAAAGGAAGCTTTGAAGAAGCAATCACTAGATTTTCAGGCTAAATTTATGCAACTAGAAAAGGAAAAATTAGAATGGTCAAAAGAAAATATAGAAATGACAACTAGAGTCTTAACTTTTTCTTCTAATGTACCCTCTATTACACCCTCTTCTAGTGACAACAAATCAGGCAATGAAGACATTGTCCAGGAAATTTCTCAGGTTAGCTTAAAGGATTGGGAAATAAAATAATTGAAAGAGAATATCAAGAAAATGGAACAAGAGGCACAGAAAAGGGATGAAAGAGTATCACAACTTGAAAAGGAAAATGTAGTCCTTCATGAAAAGGTGAATAATCTAAACTCTAGGCTTAAAGGAAAAAAAAAATTACAAGGAGCCATGCACATCATATAGGACTCCATATCAGTTGAGGTTAAAAAGATCAAGACATGTCTAATGTTTGTTAATGATGAGGAGAACATTGCAGTTTTGGCTAAACAGAGATGAAAAGTTATTCATGAAACTTTATCAAAAAGACCAGCAAAATGGGCCCAGAATGCTATCAATATCCTTAACATAGTCCATTCATCAAGTTTGCAGACAATTTGGGTAAAATATATAATTGATTTGATAATATGGATAGAAGAATCATAACCAAGAACTACCTCTCGAATTTAGTCTAGAATAAGGTAGCCCAAGTGGAAAAGAGTGTTTAGAATTTTAAGGATTTGTTTGAAGAACTATTTATCAAAGGTCTTCCATCATTTTGGGATGGAAAGGGAAAGTTACACGAATAGGAATCCTTTAATTCACTCTTGACACAAGAGAGGATGGATCACTCTAGGTTTTAAGACATAGATGAAGTTTTAAAGGGGGAAACTGTGGCAGAAAAGTTAGCCATAGATTTTGAAATTTTGAATAAATTTAAGATAATAAAATTCTCCCTTCCTGTCATGTCATATGCCTCTTTCATTGATTTGAAAATTTTAATAAACAAAATAATGTATTATGATATTCCTTCTGAATTACAGTGGAAGCTGATCTGAAATCAGTGCTTAGCAATTTCGCACTATGACTTCAAATTTATCAAGACCTTTTTCTGACAATGCATGTGAATGTATAAGCAACAAAAACTTAAATAATGAAGAGAAATAATAAATAACTCAAAGAAACAAACCATCAACAAAATGTACACCAGAATTTGATAATGCAATTTGGCAAAATTCCCCTACGTCTTTGGGCCTTTGTCTTCAGTGAGGGAGGCTTCTCTTTTCAAAATTCAATGCTTACAATCTACATCAAAATTACATCATATAGGTCTCTAACTAAATTAGTTGTATTTTTCTGTGTCTCAAGAACTTGATGCAACAGACGACACTGAAAAAGGAGTAGTAGAACTCCTGGAAACTGCCTCCAAAGCTCAGCTACTCTTCACTGCTCAAGACAACTTGACCTTGGCAAGTTCTTCCTCAACTTGCTTCAATATTATTTTTTGATTTTTTCTTTATCAAAAACTCACAATGGATTGGTTTATATAGCCATGAGGTAGAGGGATCAAATCTCAACAACCCACTTCTTGTGGCACTCAAATTGGGCCAATATCCACCAAGATATGGCCAAAGCTGCCCAAAAATCCAATAAAATCCACTAACCGAAAGTTAGAAAACCCACTTTGGAGAAAATAAAGGGCTAATCCCCTTTTCCTATGCGTGTGCCCCTAATAATTGATAATATTCTATTGATATGGTCAAGCACCATCCCAAAGGTTTGTGCGTTGGCCCTTTTAACCTGAATCATTGGTCACATGGCGCACAAATGGCGGAACGCCTAAAACCGAGGGCTTAACATACCCCACAAATATTTGTTTGGAACTGGGTCATGTGCAGTCACCTGAAACTGACGGATAAGTTCTTTATCCACCTCTACACCGAATGGTATAGGATCGGAACCTTCTCACATTGCAGACCGCCGAAACTAGGGCGTATCCATATCTGCGATATCCCTTACACACCGAGACATATGATATTTGGTGCGACCAGGGGCTGGGGCTAGGCCCCAGCACTTTCGTCCTCCTCTACACACATTGGTACAATTCAAATAATTAACAAATGGTGTGGTTAGAAACCACCATCAATTGGCGGCCCGACCAGCCCAACTCTATAAAAAATTAGCACTGTGGAAAGGTCTCGGGGTCGAACCCCATAGCTTCCAAAATTTTGCACTATCCAATGCTTGTTGGGGTTCCACATGGAAGCCCATGCCTATGACACATGGCACCATTTAATTCATTGGAGGAATGCCACTTGTCAATTGTTGGATGGTCCACATCATCATGTTTTCCCAGTCAACAACTGACCACGTCGTATCACTGCCACATGTCATAGTACGAGCGTTCCACGTGTCACCCTTTCAGTGGTGACACGTCTCACCCCCTGGTTGGTGCACATGCTCCTGCCACATCAACAATCCATTGTGCCTTTTCCACGTCAACTGTACAGCCTTATGCCACATTATTTGTATTAAATATGCCAACTGTGAAGCCACGTCAACTGTATGGTCGTATGACCTGTACAGTCATCTACCATGTGGCACTATACGGACTATACAGTTAGCATTTTTTTGCATGTTTGGGAAAAAGAACAGATCACCATAACTTGATCATACAACATCTGTTTGAGCCTGTTCAAGTTGCGTTATGTTCGTGTTTACGAGGCCTACGCACAGGTATGTTTTGAATCCATTCCGAGAACATTGTTTTCTTAGGCCTTTCTGAGCCCCATCAAGCTCCTAGATCTGAATATGGATCATGCATTCCCACTAAATACCTTTTGGTCCCCAAAAGGTTTATTACATCAACTGACTATATCCTTACATCAATCGACTAATAACAAACAACCTTTAATTAACATTATCTAGACCTAATAAGTGATTTCATAAATCATGTCACTTTTATTACATCAATGAGAACTGACACTAACTCGATTTACATATAGGGAATAAAATATGCCCACTTCCAAGAGGACGACCCATCGGACCATCTCCTGCTGGTGGAGTTTTGTGGTCATTCCTCTTCTTCTCTGCAACATCCTTCTTCTGTCCTTCTGCAACATCCTTCCTCTAATCTTCTGCAATTCCCTTCTTATGTTATGATGCAACATCCTTCTTCTGCTCTGGCTCTTCATGCTTTGTGGAGCGTTGCAACCCTAGATGTAGCTTTCGATAGATATCTTCACAATGTCCATTATTTTGACAATGTGAGAAAGTGTTTTGTGCTCGAAGGAATTTGATGGAACCTTCCCCTGATTGAGCTAAATACCCATTAGATTTCTCTGACTCTTGCCTTGGCTGTGCTAAATTTTCTCTCAGATTATTCTTGACCTGCAATGCCGCATCATCTAGTCTTGGTGTACTCCTTGTCGCCATGATTTTTTTTTCGTATACTTTTTGTTTCCAGCAGTCTGCAACACAATGGTTATGACTGCCACAAAATGTGCATTGAAGTGTTCTTCTGATAAGTTTCGTGACTCTATCATGCTCATTAGTAAATATGGGTGAAGGGGATTTATACCTTTCAACCTTTTTACCTTTCTTCTACGACTCACTGTTCGCATCATTGTTGGCTCGAGCTGCTTTGAGGAGTTTGAAACCATTCTGGTGTCAGCTCTCAATGTTGCTGCCAACAATGGTCATCATTGTGTCTGAAATTCCAATAGTGTGTGCAACAAACCATTGGACTGTAATCGCCAGAATATTCTCCCGCGTAACCCAATCCTTCACAGAGTGGTCTTTATCGCACCTCAATCGGCTCAGCTCTGCCTTGGCCATATTTTCCAAGACCTTTCTCTTTCCTGTATACGAACCTGGATAACATTCTCATACCAATTCCTTTGGTATGTTTTTCAAATGTTGCAATATCATGATGGTCAGAATCCACTTCCTGATCAGCTATAAGAGAATATGGAGTGTAATAAGTGTTTTTCGCTTGCGAGGAGAATGTTCCCATGGCCTCTCCTATTGACTCCTCCTCAAACGAAGTAGTAGGAATATACGAATCCTCCTCATTAGATTGCCTATGGAATGGATTAATTACAACATCCCTAACAAGGCTCGGGCTTCTAATAGAAGGGATTCCTTCAACTGGCCTTTCTTCCGTTGCTAGCATCATTTTTCACAATATTTCCCTGTCTTCCTCAAGGATTTGCACCAATCTTCGTAGCTCAACATTTTCTCCTTGAATCATTTGGTTAATCTGCTCGAGCTCTTATATTCTGGCCCTCTTCAATATTTTCCCCATACTCATAATTCCTGCGAAAGTCAGCCTACTCTGATACCATTTGATCTGAAATTAGTGCTTAGCAATTTCGCACTATGACTTAAAATTTATCCAGACCTTTTTCTAACGATGCATGTGAATATATAAGCGACAAAAATGTAAGTAATAAAGAGAAATAATAGATACTAAAAGAAACAAACCATCAACAGAATGTACACCAAAAGTTGATAACAGAGTTCAACAAAATTCGCCTACATCTTCGAGCCTTTGTCTTCAATGAGGGAGGCTTCTCTATTCAAAATTCAATGCTTACAATCTGCATCAAAATTACTTCATATAGGTCTCTGACTAACTCATTTTTATTCTTATATCTCTCAGGAACCTGACGCAATAAACGACACTAAAAAAGGAGTAGTAGAACTCTCGTAAACTGTCGCCAAAGCACAACTACTCTTCCCTGCTCAAGACACCTTGACATTGGAAAGTTCTTCCTCAACTTGCTTCAATATTCTTTACTACTTCTTGCTTGCTTCAAACCTCACAATGGATTCGTTTATATATCCATGAGGTAGAGGGATAAAATCCCAACAACCCACTTCTTTTGGCACTCAAATTGGGCCAATATCCACCAAGATATGGCCATAACGACCCCAAAATCCAATAAAATCCACTAACCCAAAGTTAGAAAACCCACTTTGGAGAAAATAAAGGGCTAGCCCCCATTCCTATACGCGCCCCCCTAATACTCCATCATATGCCATTGATATGGCTAAGTGCCAACCCAAAGGGCTATGCGCTGGCCCCTTTAACCCGAATAATAGGTCACATCATGCACAAATGGTGGGACACCTGAAATCGAGGGCGTAAAATACCTCAAGAATACTTGTTTGGACTCGGGTCATGTGGAGCCACCCGAAACTGAGGGCTAAGTTCTTTATCCACCTATGTGTCGAATAGTCTAGGATCGGAACCCTGGTCACATTACACACCACTGAAACCAGGTATGAGGGCGTATCCATATCCACGATATCCCTTACACCTCGGGGCATAAGATATTTGATGCGACCAGGGGTTGGGGCTAGGCCCCAACCCTTTCCTCCTTCGTTACACACATTGATACAATTCAAATAATTAACAAATGGTGTGGTTAACAAGCACTATCCATTCATGGTCTGGCCAACCCAACTCTGTCAAAACTTAGCATTGTGGAAAATTCTCAAGGTCGAATCCCATTTCTTCCAAAAGTTTGCACTATCCAATGATTGTTGGGGTGCCACGTGGCATCCCATGCCTGGGCCACGTGGCACCATTTAATTCATGGGAGGAATGCCACTTTTCAACCTTTGGATGTTCCACATCATCATGTTTTCCCAGTCAGCAACTGGCCAGGTTGGATCAAACCTGCCATGTGTCATAATATGAGCGTGCCACATGTCACCCTTTCAGTGGTGACACGTGTCACCTCCCGGTTGGTGCACCTGCTCCTACCACGTCAGCAGTCCATTGTGCCCATGCCACATCAAATGTACAGCCTTCTGCCATGTCAGCTATATGAAATATGACAACTGTGTTTCCATGTCAATTGTACGACCTATACAGTCAGCTGCCACATGGCACTATACGGACTGTATAGTCAGCATTTTTTTGCATGTTTGGAAAAATGAAAAGATCGCCATAACTTGAGCATACGACGTCTGTTTGAGCCCGTTCAAGTTTCTTTGGGTTCATATTGACTAGGCCTATGCACACATCTATTTTGAAGCCATTACGAGAATGTTGATTTTTTAGGCCTTTCTAAGCCCCATCAAGCTCCTGGATCTGACTCTAGATCAAAAGGAAATAGCAAGATTGGGTAAAATTAAATGTAATTTTCCAAGTCCTAGTAAATGAACATCCAACTGGAAATGGATTATGGGTCTAGACATCATCCAATCATATTAAGACACTACCAAGGTCAAAGGGGCGAAGATAAGGATAAAGTTGTTGAAATATCTCAAGGATCCTGATTTTCTGAACTACTTTTCTCTATTTTTGTAAATCGGTTTCAAACCAAATTTCATAGGTTTTTATAAATATTGTAACACATAATGTACAAAGGGTGGGAGAAATTTTGATGAATTGAGTATTTTGAGAGTCTTATGGGATCCAGTCTTGCTTCAGAGATTCATGTGCCAGTGACTGTGTAGCATGTTCACTTCAATATATGTTCTTATTTTAGTTTATTTCTCCATTTCCATATCTTAATGATATTCAATTAAAATATTGTTTCAGAATTCATCATGTTGATGCTCTGTCACATAGTTTAGAATATCAATGGTGTTTTCTTCTACTAAAACAGTTTAAGAAATTTCAAAATCTAATTTATTAAAGTGATGACTTATGTTTTTATTTCGACCTTTTTGCTACAACGTCATTTAAATTAAACCAACACACAGTGAGTGGCTATCTTGCCTCTGAGGGATTTTTCAATTAATTGATAGATTACCCACATATTAATAAGCTTCAACCTTTTGACTCTATGCCCAATGGATTTCTCACAGGCTTAAACATCAAATCCCATCCAAAACTTTAGTCACAATCTAAGGACCTTTCCTCAAGAAACAAAAATCAAATCAGTCCTTTCAGTGACTGATTTGGGAGAGATCCTTCTCTAAGAATGGAAGGGTTAGATTCTAGTTTCTAAACTTGGTTTGTGGTTACCTATGGGTTTATTTTCTCAGCCTAAATAAATTACAGAGTGCTAACAAAATTGAAGGATAAATTTTATTTATTTTCAATGCAATGCACATTGAATCCAAATTCTTAATGCTTTTATGTCAATATGTCAGGATTTTTGGAAATTATTTTCCACTTTAATTTCCCTACATGTTCAATGAGGTTTGCATGCATTTGTGTTTGTAACTTTGTATGTATTTTGTGACTAAAGCATATCTTAACCATGAAAAATAAAAATAATATAAATATAGAATGAAAAAAATTGAAGCCACAATATACACTTTTAGAGTATTCTCTTATTGTATTGCATAGGGTTCACTCCATAGTTATGATTTCCACTTAATGTGGCTATCTTTTAACATTTAAGGTGTCAGGACTCATTGAAAATGGATTATTCCACTTATATTTTGTATGTTTCAACAAAGGTCTTCCCAAATGTTCCATCTTATTTTGAAATCCCTAAAAATTGTAGTAGTTTATTTCCTCGAGATTTTATAATTTAGTTTGCTTCTTAAAATGATATGAATATATTAAAGAATATTTTTAAGTTTCCATTTTATTTTGATTCTTAAATATGATGGATTACAAGCTAAACAAGTCCTGTCACTATGCAACCCTTGTTTCCACACCTATTCCTAGGGACTTGTTTAGCTAGAAAGGTAAAATTGGATTTTGGAAATGCGTATATCATTTATTGACACATAGTCATGTGTACCCAAATGTTTATTCACACACTTGTATTGGTGTAGGGGTGCCAATGCAAATAGAAAACTTAGCAAGAATAATACAAGTAATATAAACCATCATAATTGGTTGTCGAGTCCTCTATCTCTTCATCTTCATGATGTGTAAAGTTTAAGCTAGTATGACTAATAAAGATATGAACATATGGAATGAAAACTTGCATGAATCTGTTAGCACTAAGTAAATTTCCTAGGATGAGGGGACAACTTACAAAGGTAACCACAAAACCACTTTAGAACTGAAATTAGACTTTTCAGTTCAGAGAGGGATCTCTCTTGTCACTTGGTCTCTTGGAAGATGGATATTCTCTTAAAGGTTCAATGGCTAGGTTTTGATTTGATGAAAATATTTATGGGTTTTCTGGCAAGAAGAAAAGGAACTTGTTTGGCAATGGAGTCAACTCTGAAAAAAAATGAAATGGTGTCTGGTAGGTAGAGTTATTAAGGAAGCAAAGGCAAGGTAGGTGATCAACTTTGCATCTTTAACATTTGTTGTGATAAGATGGAAGAAAGAAGAAACATATAAAATCAATTAGAGCACCATAAGAGATGAATTATGATGAGTTAATAAATAAAAGCATAGTTCAAAATTTCTTGAATCTAAAGCACCGTTTAGATGAATTTCAGACCCTTTAACATCTGATTTTAAACATATGAAAGGTTGCGTATGAAGGGAAAGAAAACTAGAAAAACATACATGAAAGGAAACACATACTTCAGGTCATCACCACGTGAATATCTGGTATGAAAAAACTCTGGACATATCCACTTGTATTCTTTCAAATTCATAAATTATTACAGTGATCAATACAATTTGTCCTTTGTGCTTATACCATCCATGAATACATGAAACCTACAATATTTATAAAAAAATTCATTTCATTTGGTTTGAACTAGTTACAACAGAATAGAAAATTCCAGTTCACAAAATATGGGATTTGCAGATATTCCTATAGTTTGGTACTTTATCTTCGTCCTTTGACTTCGATTGTATCTTCATTTGATTTGCTTCCTTTTTGTTGATAGATAGAAATAATTTACTTGATCCTCGGAAATTATATTTGGTCTTTCCCAATTTGACTATTTCCTTCCATTGCAAATCCGGAAGGAATCTCATAATCTGTCATTTCTTTCATTAAAATTTCCAAGTCAATACAAGTGGCATACGACATGATAGGTAGACCAAGTTTGAAAGTCTTAAACTGATTTAGAATTTTTAACTCTGCACTCAGTTTATCAACTAAAGTAGCCTCTTTCAAACCCTCCTCTAGGGTTTTAAATTTGGAGTGGTCCATTCTTGACTGAGTCAAGAGTGAATTATATTCTTCTTGATCATGCAACTTACCTTTACCATCCCATAATGATTGAAGGCCTTTTATGAACAATTCTTCAAGTAAATTGTTGAAATATTGCACACTTTGTTCCATCTGTGTTTCTTTATTCGGGACCGATTTCAAATGATCATGTTTTGCAATAATCCTTCTCTCCCAAATGATCAATGCAGTCTTGTATTTTACCCCAATTGTCTGAATATCTGCAGGAGGAACTGATTTGAGAATATTAATGTCATTATGTTCCCATTTAGATGGATTTTTGGATAAATTATCATTAACAACAGTGCATCTATGTCTGGATGTGAATGCTATATTATCTTTATCATTTACAAAATTCAAATATGATCTAAATTTAGAAGCCTCAACAGTTATAGAATCCCATATGATATGTTTATCTCCTTGCAGTAGAATTTTACCTCTTAATCTTGAATTCAATTTATTAATATTTTTGTGCAAGGCTAATTTTTCCTTTTGAACTTGGGATATATTTTCATCCTTTTTGCGCACTTCCTACTCTAATTTCTCCATATTTTCCTTTAATCCTTTCATCTCTCTTTCTTTTAGACTGATTGATGACATAGCCTGAACAATGTCTTTAGTGGTTGATCCAGTTCCTGTAGCAGGGGCTAAAACCATGGCTCTAGTCACCAACTCAACTTTTTATTGAGACCATTTCATCTTTTCCTTTTCTAGCTGCAAAATCTTAGCCTTATAATCCAGTGTTTCTTTCCGAAATTTTTCTTTCTCCTTCTCTAAAGCTACAAATATTTTTGTTTGTGGGTGTTCTGTAGCAGGCATCTTAAACTTTTTCTTCAAACTCTGAATTATTTTATCTTTTTCATCTAATAAATACTTCAGACCTTGAGATCCTTCACACTTGAGACTTTTAATTTGAGTCTACCAATCTTTGTTGGCTACTTTTTCTTGTCTTAGTTGTCCTTCTAATTTTGCAGGAAACGATGTCAACTTTGAATTTTTTAAATTTAAGTTCAAATAATCATAATATAACAAATCATTGTCCTACTTATGGAATTGTACTTTGTCAAGGACACTTATATTGTCATATTTAATTTAATCTTAGACACTTTATCCTCCTCTTCTATTGTAATATTAAAAGTTTTATTTTCAGTATCCCTCACAGTGAACAAGGAATATTTTTGTTGAGAAACTTTTTACACTTTAGGAAACAAATCCCTCATTTCACCCAAAGCCACATTTCTTTTTTCAACATATTTTTTAGCTAGGTATTCTCTGGACTGATAGGTTGTATCAGGTGCTTTATCAAAATAATATTTTTGACTGTGAAAGGATCTTGAGTTACCTTCACTTTCAAGATGACTTATTTCCTCAATTTCTATAATACTGGTACCACATTCCAAAATGTTCAAATTCACTTGATATATGAGTCCTTCATCTTCCAAATATACAATATGCTTTGAATGAACAATTTTCATCTTCTTTTTAGCAGTTTTTTCAACATCAATATCCATACTCTCTTAAATGCTTATTTTGTTGTACACACTGGCTTTGGGAATTTTAATCACCAAATTTTGAGGAGCTTGTTGTGCTTGTACTTGCTGCAAAGGTGCTTCCACATCAATACACACTTCCAAATTAGCTAATTTTTCCAAGACTTCAACATAATCATGTTCATAAGGTGCATTTTTATTCATCTATCTTCTCTTGGATATGATCTGATGTGGATCATATTTTCTTCCTTGTATTTCTAAAAACACAAAATCTTTGAGTTTTTCCTTAACCTGTGATAAACATGATCTGGGCTTAACAACAAAAGGACCAATAACAAAGGGGAATTTAATGTTAGAGGCTCTGTGCAAATTGGTGAAGTTCTCTGTCTCGGATATGATGCTCTTCCTAATGAACTCAAGAGAAAAAATCCAGGGAGTTAAGAAAAAAGGTGACAAGTAAGGAGACTCATGAAAACCATATACCCAAATCACTATTGAATGCATAAAAAGTACCCAATCTCCTACTCTCTTTTCTAGATTTGGTTGTAGTTGAATTTTTGTGTCCTCCAAAACTATGGATAAACTTGCACTAAAAATCAAAGAATAGATTCTTGACATGACCTTGTTGATGAATATGAGAAAAGTGATTCCTTTACATTCAATAGATAAAAACATTGCGTCAGGGATTTCTCCATGGTTACTTGCTAAGAAAACCTTTAACATATATGTATAATATATGAAATGTCTCAAAGAGTGGAAATTCACTAGATGCTTGTGAATGGTGTTAGTTAAGAATTTATCAAAATTAATTCGGACTAGCTGACTAGACTCTGACTTCAAAAAAATCAAAAGGAAACCAAGCATGACTTAAAAAACATATTTATCACTATATAGACCTACGACCTAACTCAACAGGGAACAAACCCACTGACCTTCAATGACCATAATGTTTATACTCATTGGTAAAGACAAACTCTATGACATTTGTTTAGGTTTAATGATTTGTTGTAGAAATTGACTTTTGAGCTCTGGTTGACATTCTATGTAAACCCTAACCATCTTTTCTTCATTGAATGACCCAAAATTTACGTAAAATGCTTCGGGTATATTGAGTGACTTTTGAACTGATAGACTATCTATTCTACACAAGACTAGAGACCCATATTTATTGACAATTACCCTTTCTGAATGAGAATATTGCTCAGTGCGCCAACCTACGAATTCAGGAAACAGGAAAGAAAGCTAGAAAAGATATGGGACAATGGAGGCCTAGAATGCTTCTAAAAACGGAATAGTCTTTCACTTTATATCAGCCAAGTTGCTTCGAGACACAAAAATGGGGGAAATAGTGATATCAAGACCAATTACATCTGCATCTCTGTCAATTAGGGCATCCTCATTACCTTCGGGGTCTTTCTTTGCTGCTAACAATACTATGAGATCCATGGCGACAGGATAAATACCTTGGAGTGAATTGTAATGGTACAAATTTGGGTTATACAATAAAATGGCAGTCGCGACAGTGTTCCAACAGTTTCCATGTTTGAAAATAATAAATAATGAAAATGTCACATCAACAATTTATATTTTTCAATTTGCGGAGATGTGTATTCATGGTTTTGGAAGAACCCACTTGTCATTCTGCAATCAAGTCGATGGTGACACATACTATGTTTTGGATTGTGGGACCACCCTTCCAAATTTTCCCTCATGCAACTTCAAATTCCACAATACTTCCTCCTAGCCTTCGATTCATATGGATCATGATCAAAGTTTTTTCGGGCCCAATCTAATTTATTTCTTCACCAAATCTAACTTTTTTTTGCATTTTTTAACCTTCCCATCAATGTATATATATATATATATATA
>ML777800.1:0-15853 GCA_009831015.1 Picea engelmannii | reverse complement strand
CCAAAATACTTGGAGAAGGTGTAGTAGAGCTTGGAAGAAAAAATGTAAAAGCAAAGAATGTTCTATTGGTTGAAGACTTGAATCATTATCTACTCAGTGTTAGTAAAATGTGTGATCAAGGATACACTCTTACGTTTGATTCCTGAAAATATAAAATCAGAGAAAATAACTCAGGAAGATTTGTTGCAACTGCAGCAAGAAGACCGAACAAAATATACATCCTAGACATGAAGAAGAGAGAGAAGACAAAAGACACACAAAAGGATTCTAAGGAAGAAAAATTCCCAAAGACCAAAAATAAGGATGAAGTATTATTGAGTGCCACATGTTCATGGGGAGCAGCCCCAAAGAAGAGAGTTACATTTTTCCATTAAACTCAGGGGGAGCAGTCCTAAAAAACTTTATGGTTATGTGCACTCAACACAATGTAGTTTGTAGGGGGAGGGGAATGTAACATCCCCATTTTCAAATCCAAAACTAGTGATGTGTGTTGTAGATATAGTATGTGGTTGAGAGCCAAGAGATGTATATTGTAAATGTGATGTATGGTCGAGAGCCAAAATGTAAATGATGTAAATTGAAATATAATGAATAAAATGTATTGTCAGTTGCTAATGGACATGGATGGAGATTTGGGGGCTAAGTATCCACAAGAGAGGGTAGCGGTCCAAGTGGTAGATTTACCCATAACTATTAAACCAAAACACATTTCCTATTTTTTATTATCTAAATTATCCTTGCCATGAACCTTCCATTACTTGTTGAGTGTTCTAGAGCCCAATCATTGAATTCATGTAAGAGGGTTGGTGTGAGAGTCATTTTCCATAGTTATTGAGAGCATGGGGGATGAGTATAATAAGCTTGGGTAAGAGTGCAAGTCAATAAAGAAAGAGAAATAGATGAAATTCATATTGGTAGGAGACCAAATTTTGCACATTCACATTTTTGCATAGAGATCTATTTTTACATGGAATGTTTTGGCTAGAAATGGAATTCTGAGTGTGGGAGCTTGAAGATAGATATTGTGGAAATGTTTTTCTACTGATTGGAGCTATAATTTCATGGAGAAAGAGGTTGTGTGCTTTGGAGTGATGAGCTATTTGGAATTCATCAAAGAAGCATACATTTTGCCTACTTGTTAAATTTGAATTACAACTATAGAATTCTTGAAGTCCCAGCAACTAGAATTCATATCCAACCTATGTTGGAATCCCTGAAGGGGAGTGGAAATGCCCAAGGGAATATGAAAAGTAAAGGGAGATTCCATCCCTTGGGTTGTGCAGGTTGAGGGGAAAAGTGATGGTGGACTGGAATTAGTTGAGATTTTAACTACTGAAAGGGGTCCATTAGCCATCCATAGGGACCTCCATCTCTTTTGGATTCATAGCCCTTGTTGACACAGGGAAAGACTGGGGGTTCAACACTACAATAGCGCACCAACAAAACCCTAACTATCAGCCCTTTTAGCAACACCTGCGAAGAAGATGAAGTCTCACCTAAGGTAGAGGAAGGGGTGGTTGCAAGACTTAGGTGTTTGCAACCTTAGCTGGGACACAGATCTGTGATTGTAACACTTATCAATCACCTAGCATAGATTACTCATCAATATTCAACCCTCATGATACTTCACAGATAGCACAGAGCATCACAGTATGTACTTAGATCTAAGATAATTCAGCACTTAGCCACAACAAGATAGATTAGATTCGACAGATCAAGCATTAAGCATATTACATACCAGATCTAACATTCATTCATACCTCAGAATCACAAAGCATAAATAGATCTATGTAAACACATCAAATCACTTAGAAAAGGAACAGACAAACACATCAGGTCGAGGTAGAGAGAAAAACACATAGATTTACTGTGGTTCACCCCCACCCTGGGGCTACGTCCACAAAGTCTTCTTATTTATTAGCTCCAGTTAATCAAGTTACAACACAGAGCCATCCAAATCCCTCTTCACATAGGACAGAAGATCTGTGTATCTCGTTATATCCTTCTTCCTTTAATTACAGCACAAAGCCTTATATAGTCTCTCACAGGGACTTGCACTCAGATCTGCAAGTCTTACACAAAATGTACAAAGCCTTGATCACACAGAGTCACCCCTTGGCACTTATCCTACATCACATAGATATATCATCCACTACTTCTCTATATGGCCTAGACATCTATATATACATACAAAAGTGGACCTAAGCATGGGTAAACCCACGGGCCAACATCCCTTTCCCACTACATTATCCCCAAAAACCCAAACAAGACCCAAAAAGGGGTCTAGCTTCCACAATTTCCACTTCACGTTGCGCTCTATCTTTGACAAGTTGTCAAAGTGCCAAAAATGGTCAAATATCACCAAGTGTTCCTCAAAACTTGGTCAAGGGCCAACAGGCCCCCAACACTCACCTGTGACTCATCCTGATTCACTCAGGTCTGGGTACGTTTGCCTCAAAGGTATCGAGCTTGGCTCAAGCTACTTCGACTTGTCTTTGTGCTAATGCAACTTGCTCAACGAATTCCTGAACGACCGCTTCGCTGATAGGTCCTTGTAGTTGTTACTCGACTGTAACAACTACTTGTTCTAGTAGTGTTCCTTGGCCTTCAATTTCATCAAATAGTAGGTAGGCCGCCTCTTGTCTCGACTAGAGTTTCTGGGTGACTTCCATCACTCTGTTCTGCGTGGTAAGAACGAGTTGTTGGGTAGTGTGTTGTTCCTAGGATCTCTTCATCCTCTCGATAGGTGACAGGAGCTTGAGTTGCGCCTATACTGTATCTGTGTGGTTCTTTGCTTCTTGGAGTTGGGACTCCAGTTTCTTCAACTTTGGGTCATCAGATAGTTGTTCATATATCTATGTGCTTCTACTACTTAGTTGTTTACATTCTGCAACAAGTGTTTTAATCATCTCGACGAAGCTCTGAGCATTCAATTCTTGTTGGTCGCACACTTCTTGTGGAGTCTTTGGTATGGCCTAAAGCTCTAATTCCATGACCCTTTGTTGAAGTTATTGAATAACTTTAGGTAGCTTTGTCACTTGGCAATCTATGGGCTCTTCGGCCTTCTTCTCTAAGCCAATCACAGAGCGAAATTCTTTGTTGACTTCTTCTTCAATTCCTATCTGCTTTGCAAGCAGTTGCTCTTTCTCTTTTTGGATCTTCTCTCTGTCTTCTTCAATTTTTCCTTGGAGAGCATTCTTCTCTTGTTGCACGGCTTAGCGTTGTTCAATAATTTCCTCCTGTTCTTTCTTTAGGGCCTGGGTGGCCTGCGCTTTTTCTTCCTGAGCATGTCGAAGGTGTACTTCGACTACATCAGCAATCTTGTGGAGCTGAACTAATTCATCTCCCACTTCTTTTGTTCCTTTTGGCAGAGGTGTCATAGATATTGCTTGGCTAGACTGGAGTGCTTGTTGTACTCCTTGGAGCCCAATCTCAATTTGGCTATACATTTGTTCCTGCTTCGCCTCCTACTTCTCTATGATTTCCTTTGAAGCATCATTGACCACTGTAACAATGAAATCAAAGTCATCCAACACAAGGGCAGTTCGCATCTTGGTTACAAGGGTTCTTGGTTTCTTTCTGGAGGAAGATTTCAGAGGTGAGACCTTCCTTTTCTTCGATGAGCCTTCTTCATCCCTTGGTGGTGGTACTTTGACTTTCTGCTGTTTACTTTCTGTGCCTTCTTCATCATCACCTTCTTCATCTAGTGTAATGGAAGTCATCCTTACACATAGGCTATCAACATCCTAGACTTCTTCAGTATTCTTCGTTGTCTTTTCTTTCTTTGTATTACTGGGCCCAATTGTATCCTGCACAGTTCTGGGGTTGTCGATGTCGGACATTTCTATGGGATCTACTGAAACAAGGAGTTTCTCCAACCATTCCTTGGTGATCTCTTCTAGGTCTTCTTCTGTCAGCTTATAATAGGACTAAAGTTGTTCTTGGTGCTCATCAGTGTGTGGGGTCAAGTATAAAATGTGGCAGTCTACGCTGAACTTTATCAGAGGTTGGAATCTCTATAAAGTGTTTGGGGTGATGCAAGGTTCAATCCTTATAGTTTCTTTCAATTGGTTATAGTACACGTGGAAAACGACATTCGATTTCCATTGATTTCTCATGTCGTTCGAGTACCATAATGTACTAAACTTCACGGCTAGTGGCTCAAATGGATCAAGGTCCAGGAAGGTTGCGGCTTCCGGTAGCTCCCATGCAACAAAAGTGATCAGTATCAAGAGACAGCTAAAATGAAATTCATGCCCCTGATCCTGGGCTTCTCTGCAGTCAATCTCTGGTTGATTCACTAGGTACTTCGCCCAATTCATCTGTAGTCCCTCTACGCACTTTTCTGCGAGGTTAACTACAAAGACATATACTTGTGTTGGTCGATTCTTGCATACCAACTTCCCTGCGATCAGTTGGCATGTGAGGCGCATTGCACCACTTTCAATAGAAGCTACCTTGTAGCCTCTTGTGCCTTTCTCAACATTGCCATAGGCTTCGTTGATATTCTGCGCAAGAGCGCGCTCTACGGTCTTTCCAGGATAGTACTCATGGGTATCGGGGCCCTACATGCTAAGCTTGGTGATCCTATTGATCAATGTCGGATCAACAGTTATGCAACGATCTAACCATAGGTATCCTTCGTGGTAACTTGCTAGCAGCAATTTTACACAAGCATTCACCTCCTGGTGTCTGCCGAAGTGCGGTATTTTCATAACATTGAGAAAATTATACTGCGTGAGGTTCATCGTCCATTGCTGAGGGATGAGCTTCAAATTCTTGCCCTTAGTTCTTGTCAAGTAATTATACAAGGCAAGCATGTTGTAAACTTTACGGTCCCCCAGGTTAAAGTCACGAAACTTCAACACTGTAACCTTGTCTTGATCTGTGTGGTAGGTGCATACTCCTTTTGGTAGATATGCAATGACTAGGGTGTATTCAAAGTCTCTAGGGACAATGTCCCTATTAATATCACCGCTCAGAGGGGGTATGTAAGCTGGTAGGATGGATGGCACTAACTTCACATTGGCTATGTCGTCCTTATGCTTGGTTCTTATTTCTGTGTTGGCTCGAGATGTTCCTGCTCGAGGAGTCAATGGGGAGGCTTGCACTCCGCTCATTGATGATGCTTGGAATCTGATGGGCATTCTTCTTTCTAACATGGTTCTCTCCGTCATTGAATCGAGAAGGACCTTTATGACAGATTCTTCAAGTTTGGTGAGCTCATCGGACATACGCACTTGGGAAAGATAATCAGGGTCACGATGATCTCAAAAGATTTCACTAGGATGAACAATCTCCTTGCAATGATCACTATAGAAAATCACTAGTTATGTGGGCTTCGATTCTTCAGTTGGAAAAATTTTTCTTCGGGCACGGTGCAGCGAGCTAAATAGGAAATTCATAAACGATCTATTTGCATGGGTATGAATATTCCATGGGAGTTGATCCATCCGTTATGGCATGGTCCAACGGTTTGGTGGTAATCCTTTAATGCTTTTTTATCTGTTCAGGGTGAAAGTCGAATGAGTATATCGGTCCAACGACTATATTTCTTCGCCACAACGAAGTGTCATATGTCGTTGTTCTAATATCCCGATGAATCTCAATTCCTGTGATTTTTCCTTCTATGAAGTTTCCTTTGAAATCTTCTGTAACTTTTCGATATTGGATCTCTTGTTTCTTAGATTCCTAGCCTTCTTCCCAATGAGATTTGTCTCGGTTATCCTTTTTCCATTCTGATTCTTATCTTCTCTCGACATAGTCACTTCGCGATGCTGAGATTCTTTCTTCAGATCCAAGGGTAATACTCCTTCATCATATGGATTAGGTATTTCGATCTTTTGTGGTTCCTCTAATACTCTTATATCTTCAACATCCAAGTCCCTAGTGTTCAATATCTTAGATCTGTTCTCTTGTTCTTCCATCAAGTAGGCGATCTTTCTAGTCATAAATTCTGTGAGTTCTTGCTTCTTCTGTTCTAGGGCTTCCTTTTCTTCTTTACTCCGGATCTGGTCTTTTTCAATCCAGATCTTGCCTAACAAAGCTATAAATGGGGCATAGTCCTCAATAAATTTAATAACTTTGAATTCTTCCTCTGTCGAAGCTCCATGGGTACTCATAGCTATTCGAGTAATCTTGCCACATAGGGTTACAATTTTTCCTTTAAACAACCCTATTTTTCCTAGTGAAGGAACCATAGTAGGCCTTCCTAGGGTTTCCCAAGTACTTTATGTCATAATGTTCATCTGTGCTACCTCATCCAGAGCATAGTCAATGTTGAAGTCTCCTATTCTTACTTCAATTTTTTCCTTTTCTTTGAAGATCTCTGACAAACTGGCATCTTTATGTTCATCTAGGGCTTCTTTTATTTTCAGCAACATAATCTTTGATTCTTTCTAGGGTTCTTATATAATCTTAGTCTCTTGATCTCCTTTAGAGTTTGCTTGCTCCATATTCAGCTTTTCAAGTCTAGAAATCATTCGAAAATCCAGTACTTCATGGTCCATAGCCTTACAACAGAGGCAACTAGGGTTTCTCCCAAGGCATTCCTTAGCAAGATGTCCTGGTCTTCTGCAACTGTAACAAAGAGTTACTCCTCTCTTTCTCTTCAATGATCCCCAAATTTTCTTATACTGTGCACTAGGATCATAATGGCTAGCCTGCAAAAATTTCTTTCTAGGATCCTACATCCATTGGTTAGTCCAAAAATTATTTCTATGCATAGGTATAACATATCTATCATTATACTTATCAGCTCTATTCATATCAAATGTTCTTTCATCTAACAATGCCCTACTTTTCAAGCTAGGAAAAAATCTATCCAGCATGCCTAAATCCATACTTTAGAAACAAAAATTTTCACTTCTTTTACTTCTACAAGGCACAAAGCTTCCAGATCTAAGAAATTTTAACTATTTTTACCTTTATCAGAGCACAGAGCTTATAGATCTTACTTCTTTTCTTCAGTATCAACCTCTTTTCTGGCAGATCTGACTTCTTTCCTTCAGATCTGTCCTTCCTTCTTCATCACAGAGATTTTCAGATCAAGTGGATCACTATGCACTAAGGCATAGATCCATGCACAGAGGTTTCACAATTTTAGGACGAATCTTTGCAAAAAGCTTCTTTTTCTCAGTTCCCAACAATAAAAGTTTCAGGTCCCAGAAATGGAACCATTTTTTGGCACAGGGGAAGACCTAGGGTTCAACGCTGCAACAATGCCCCAAAAAAACCCTAACTACCAGCCCTTTTGGCAACACCTGTGAAGCAAATGAAGTCTCACCCGAGGTAGAGGCAAGGGTGGTTGCAAGACTCAGGTGTCTGCAACCTTAGCTGGGACACAGATTTGTAATTATAACACTTAGAAATCACCTAGCATAGATTACTCATCAATATTCAACCCTCATGATACTTCGCAGATAACACAGAGCATCACAATATGTACTTAGATCTAAGATAATTCAGCACTTAGCCACAACAAGATAGATTAGATTCGGAAGATCAAGCATTAAGCATCTTACATACCAAATCTAACATTCATTCATACCTCAGAAGCACAAAGCATAAATAGATCTATCTAAACACATCAAATCACTTAGAAAAGGAAGAGACAAACACATCAGGTCAAGGCACAGAGCACAAGACACATATTTAGCATGGTTCAACCCCAACCCAGGGCTACGTCCACAAAGTCTTCTTCTTTATTAGCTCCAGTTAATCAGGTTACAACACAGAGCCATCCAAATCCCTCTTTACATAGGACAGAAGATCTGTGTAGCTCGCTAGATCCTTCTTCCTTGCACTACAGAACAAAGCCTTCTACAGTCTCTCACAGGGACTTGCACTCGGCTCTGCAAGTCTTACACAAAATACACAAAGCCTTGATCACACAAATTCACCCCTTGGCACTTAGCCTACATCACATAGATATATCATCCACTACTTCTCTATATGGCCTAGACATCTATATATACATACAAAAGTGGGCCTAAGCATGGGTAAACCCACGGGCCGACATCCCTTTCCCATTACATTATCCCCCAAAACCCAAACAGGACCCAAAAAGGGGTCTAGCTTCCACGATTTTCGCTTCGCCTTGCGCTCTATCTTTGACAAGCTGTCGAAGTCCCAAAAATGGTCAAATATGACCAAGTGTTCCTCAAAACTTGGTCAAGGGCCAATAGCCCCATCTCAGGGGTTTCTTGTTGTTGAGAATTGGAATAGTAAGGATATGGTTGGGAGGAACGTACTTCCTCTATAGCGGTTTGCACATTTCATTAAGATAAGTTTTCTGATGTGTTATTTTTATCCATGTTAGCAACTAATATATTCACTATGTAATTTACTCTTATTATGTTTGGATATTATTTCTTGTTGTGAGACAAATGATGCACTTAAATCCTTTTCTATGTGGTGGGATGTTGTTTCATGTTATTTAGTTGTTTCTATGCATAGTTTAGAATTTTTTTTTTCATATTTAACTAGCATAGATAGTTTCAAGTGTATGAATGTCATGTTGTTGGTTATTTTTGTATTTATATTTAGTATACAAATTTTTATGGGATCATTTTAGCAGTAACGTGATCGATCTAGGGGCTAGGTATGTTACAAATCCATTGATAGTGGTCAGTATTTCCTTTCACTACATAGGAAAACTATGAAGGACTTCCAATGCAGAAATGGTGTCAGGTGCCTAGGCTAGATATTTAACAATGTTATGATTATCAATAACCTGAGCATTAAGGTTGTGTGTATAACTTCTTAAAAACCATTAAATGGTTGAGTTATCATGTCAACTTTTAGTTTCTCTATTTGTAGAGGTCCAAGATATTCTAATGTAGATGCCTCCTTATCTTTAGATTATGACTTAGGATCATTGTAATTATAAGCGCTAGTCTAGATATCGATGTCCTTCCCACACATGTAAATTTTTTCATTTGAATAATTTCCCCCCTTGTGAGGGACACACTAATTTCCACCTTATAGAGGTGTAAGGTTTGAATTTCGAGCAACCATATAATATCCTTGGGGAGAAAAGGATTATTAAGGATGGTGGGTTGTTGTTTGGTGTCCAACTGGACTAATGATGTTTTATCTTACTCCATATTTGGAAACCAATGATTTAAGTGGTATTCCTTACAAATATTGGAAGGAATTTTGATATTATTGTTTTTCATTTTTACCCCCATCATCATTATTAGTATCATTTCTCATTACAATCCCTTTCTTAGTATTTTTTTTTTTTCTTTCCTTTTTTTGTTCCTTTGGATCGATGTATTCCAATTGGATTAAAGGTATGAACTAACATGAAATTTGAGGATTGTGTAGGTCCTAAGGAATTCACATTTTTTCATGTAGCTACAGGTGTGTTTGAATTAAGTTATCCTAAGGATCGATAGATCCTCAGGATTTCTTTTACTATTTTATGAAAACTTCAAGATAAAAATCAATCTTCCTTGAACCGTCTCGTGCCTGATTTCTTTAGTCCTCAACGGCCTATGTATATTTATTATATTCTTGATTATCCTCGATTAACAACAATTGACCATTTTTGCATAAAATCAAAGCAATTCAAACCCAAAGTTTAGAAAACATCTAATATTATTTAATATTATTTTCAAAATATTTTTAAATTATTTTCTTCCCTATTTACTTCAAACTAATAGAGAATTCAACAAAGAATATATCATAAACCAAAGTAACAAGGAGAATATTTATACCTTTTTCTTACCCCAACACCTATCACCAATCAATGTGGTGACACCTAGCTCCACCATCGAGTGACATGTGTCAAGTCCCAATCGGTACTAAGGCCTATCAAAAGTACAAAAATGAGTGACACATGGTAGACATAGGTAGGTCCATGTCAACCTAGGTGATTTCATCATGCCATGTCATACCCGGTGCTTCGAGACTTTGGAATTTCAGTAGATCTATTTTCATCTGCTCACTTACAAAACTCTCGAACTACTGACTACCAACAGATGCTTCTTGTAGCTTCAGGAATTCGACAATTTTGCTGTTGAACATCCCACAACCCCCAAAGTGTCAAAATATGAACATTTCTTAATCTGAGGACACGTGCCCCTATAAAATGAATGGTCCGGATCGGTTCTGGACTTCGGGACTTTAGAATTTTTCTCTGCTATAGATTTAAAATAGCCAAAGGGGAAATGTCCGAAGGAATTTTGTGCTTATCCTATGTGGACCTTCTCCAAGTCTGATGGTTGCGGGGGATCTTTCTTCTTCCGAACAGATCCTATGGAAAAAATTGAACTTTGTGGCCCAATACCACGTCTGTAATGGTTTATCAAATTTTTATACCTCCTGATTTTCTAAACACTGCCAAGGTGTTCCCTCAATCCCCTCTTGGCACTCTCTACATCAATTCCTTGTGGAATTTTAACTCCAAATTCCACATTCATTTCCCATCTAGGTTTAGTGTGAAAACCATGGGATCTGATACGAAATTGTAATGTCCCCTAACCACCCTAGTCGGGGACATGCCACTACTTCAAAACCAAACTATTCTGAATCCGGATTGTAACCCACCCCAGTATTAAGATATTGGGTTATGCATTCTTTTTTTGAACTCGTAAACACACACACACACACACACACATATATATATAATGAAAATTTAATAGATATAAACATTATTTTCATACATATATTCATGTGGAAGTGACAATAAACGCATACATGCAATATATACAAGAAATTTTGATAAACTTTAGACATGTACCTAAACACAACATTTAAACATAACATGTAAAATTAACATAGATTTGGTACTTATATTTTTATGATAAGACCACCGACTACATGCAGAACTTCCATGAGCCTCCCATCCTTAGAACACGCTTCTCCAAGCTATCAGTAGTGGGTCACCCCCGAGTTGGAATTAAACTCCACCCAAGGAAAAGGAAATGCTAGGCTAGGCTAAGACTATGGAAAGATGCACAATGAAACATGAAGGATTCCCTCCAAGGAGCCTACTTACACCCATTTCTCACAAAATATCATTCCCCACATGCATGTCCCACCCCAGGAATATACACCTTCACTATTCCACAGTCCATCGGTTGCTCCACTTCCCTTCCAGGGCTTCAACAATAGGCCAGATCAGGAATTCTCAGAGATCTATAGTTTCTCCTAGACTCCCTCTAGGAGAAGTCACTTACACAACAACCTCTCTCACCTGGAGATATTTTCTCATAGGCCTGACAACCTGCTTCTTCAACCCATGGGAATGACAACCCGCCTCTTCAAACCACAAGCCTTACAACCTTATTTTTATGTCCAACTCTTAATTCCAATGGGTAACAACAACAACAAAATCAGGTAAGGAAAGGGATGGATCAGTAAATTACAGAGGTTCATGATGGAAGAGGGTTCAACAATGGAATAAATGGAATGAATATGTGCCTGCTCGGTGCATGAATGCGTGCGAGCAGGGGAAGGATGGAAAGAATGGTCAGAATGGAGAGACATAAATCGTGAGGAAAGATGGAAAGACTGGCTAGCGAACCCCCACAATGATGGAATTTCCCACATAAATTTCCATGTGTCATGGATGACACTTGGCTCTCCAGGAGCTCATTCCTCTCCACTTGGATTTCTTTCCTCTTCCCCAAAGGAACTTAGGATAAGAGGGTTTATTTCCCAAACTTTAGTAATTTAGGAAATACATTATAATATTCCCTTGGGTTAATCCCTTAATCTTGGCCCCTTTTTCCTATCCTCTCATCCCCATTCCCTTTCCCTTCCTAGTGGAGCTTAGTCCCCCATAACTACTTCTTCGTGGTTGTTCTACATGCAACGATGCATTTTATTAATAATATGAATAATTACATATGAAAAAGTAGGCTCACTAGCCTTTGCATCTAGGCTCTCTGGCCTAATAAACACATAAGCCTCCCAACTTATAAATACTTGGCTCACCAACCTATAAAATTCATTAAACATCATTACAATTCATCAAGGGCTCGGTCATGGGGTATTACACAAGGGAAGGCATCTATGTGGTGGGATCGACTAAAGCAGGTTATGCGCCTTGATGAGAAGAGAATTTCTTGGAAGCATTTCAAGAAATAATTTTAGTGAAAGTACTTGTCAGAACAATATCATGACAAGAAGACACAAGATTTATTTGAACTCAAACTTGGCAACATAACCATCGATGAATATGAGATAAATTCCTTGGAACTTCTCAGGTATGTGAGCTTCATTGGAGATGAGAAGGTCAAAATTCATAGGTTCCCAAGTGGACTTCCGTCCTTTTACAAGGATAAAATTCAGTTTGATGAGACCAACAATTTAGAACAATCCATAAGAAAGGTGAAGTATTTGTATGAGAGAAATGAAGGAAATCCGTCTTTCCAAAGGGCATGGGATGATAAGAAGAAAGGCAATATGGATCAAAGGAAGAAATGATTCAATCCACCTTTCATGAGAAATAGATCTCAATCATATTAGAAAGGGAAGTCATCTCAAGGTGATAAACAAATTCCATGTTCCTTGGGAAAGGGTCCTAGAAAACAACCCATAAAGTGTTGGGGATGTGAAGGAGATCACATGTATAAATATTTTCCTCACTGAGGAGACAAGATGAATATTTTTCACAACATCAATAAGGAGGAGACAATAGAGGATGTGGGAAAAAACATGTTGATAATATATGTAGCCTTGGACAATAGACAAGAAGACTATGAATCCCACGTGATTAAAATGGAAGGCAAGATTGAAAATCAACCCATAACTATTTTAATTGATTCTAGAGCTAGTCAAAACTATACATATCTAAATCTAGTTGAAATATTTAAATTGAAGAAATATATGTTGGAAGATTGGTTGTTGTCATTGATGTCAACCCTAGCCATGGTTTTTGGATCGCAAGATTGATAAAGGTATTTCGACATGAAGGACAATGCACATGCATATACAACACCCATGAATGGATAGTATCCATCATGTTGTTTTCGGTGGTATGTGGCACGTCACGTGATTCCTCATGGTTGAGGAGAAATGAATTTTTGAAGATGACAAAGTGAATTGAAGAAGGAAGTACATGTACGCCCTGAAGATAATTAAAGAAAAGAATTACAAATTAAGAAAGTGTCAGGTCGGCCCTAATGTTAAAAGGAAGTGACATAAATGGTATAAATAAACATCATTATACATTCATTTGATACAAGTCAAATTTCAGAGGAAATAAGAAGTAAAGAAGGCCATATTTCAAGGGAGGATGAAGTTTTTTAGTGGTGTGTTCTAAGGTATGTTATTTTCAGGTCATCTTACCATTTAAGCTATAACTTGTTTTCTAGAACGATTCAGATGGTGAAATCTCTATGGTATTGAAAAGACATATCAAGGTACCTTCTGTAAAAATTTTAGCTCTTGATTCACTATAATTATGGAGATACACTATGTGGAAGATAGGGTTTGTAACCAGTCCTGAAGCTAGTCACTATAATTATGGAGATACACTCTGTGGAAGATAGGGTTTGTGACCAGTCCTGAAGCTAGTCAATAAACATGTTTTCCTGGTAAAACAGTCATAACTTCTTCATCGAGAATCCAAATGACATGGGAAAAATTTCATTGGAAAGAATACAGACTGTAGTTTCTTGTGTGCAATTTTAAGAATCAGATGTTAAATATTGAGCGTGAGGAATTCTGTACAAGTTCGGTCTCCTGAATAGACCAGAATTGAATAAAGTCTACCATTCTTTCTATAAATTCTTTTTGGGGGGGATTCAAGGAGTGAAACTTGGAGGAGTTTCAGAGAATACATTGAGTAATATTATATACAGGATCATAGTACTCCAAGAATTGAAGAATTGCAGAAATTGAAGAAGTCTCAGGAAGTATTATCAGGTTCTATGTGATGATTGGTTGATGGTGATGATTTAATGTAAAGTTTTATTATATCTCATACATTTTTAGGTGGAAGGAAGGGGAAAGGATGGAGAGTTCAAATCTCTCTTGATATTGGAGGATTGTATCTTCCTCTTGGAGGTTTATCCCTCCCTTTACATTTGGAAGATGTAGCTACCTTTGGAAGTCATTACTTCCCTTGAACAATAACTATTGATTATTTCTCATATATTGTGCATGGTGTATTGTGGTGTATTGGTGTAACTCGTATACTATTGTTCACTTCTCATTGTATATAGTTGAATGGTTTAAGTATAAGTTGAAAAAGGTTTTAAATTGTACTTGATACTGATTCACCCCCCTCTCAATATCAATAATTGGTATCAGAGCGGGTTACCTTCAGTATAGTTTAACCACTGGAAGGAAGATCCTAAGAAGAAATTGAAGACAAAATTCCAAATGGGATTCCACCATTTGATGGAAGCAATTTTGAATACTGGAGTAATAGAATGGAAACTTACTTGAAAGCTCTTGGGGCAGATGTTTGGTTCTCAGTTTCTTTAGGATACACTGCTTTGAAGAAACCAAAGACTGCAGCTTAGAAGGAAGCAAAAAGGAACAACAAATTGGCAATAGATACCATCCTGGATGGATTGATAGATTCAGTGAAATCCAAGATGGGATCATGTGCATAATCAAAAGAGATTTGGGACAAGCTACAAGACCTTTATGTAAGGGAAGACACATAAGAAGAAAAAGAAGAAGAAGTTGAAGCAAATTACAACATCTCAGATTTCAAAGAAGAAAATAGAGATCAGTTCTTTTGCTTTAATTGCGAATGAGTAGGTCATGTTGAATTTCAATGTCCTCATCCAAGGATTGAAATAAATGACACTGAAGAAGAAAATTCCAATGAAGAAAAAGAAAATCATGAAGAAAAAAATATTCAACAAGAAGATGAGAATCTTAAAAAATTGAAGCATGTTGAGATTGAAAATAGTAAGCTCAAAGACACACAAAGAAAACTAAGAAGTGAATTGGGTAGTTGTGAAAAGACAGTTGTAATCTTGAAGAAACAATTAGAAGACTTTGACAAACTAAGAGAAGAAACCATTTCCTTGAAAACTCTACTCGAAGAAGAAAGAAGAACGAGAGAAGTAAGGAATGTCCAAATGAAGAAGAAAGAAGAAGATTGTGAGAAACTTTAACAAGAAGTTGTCTCATTGAGGGAGAGCTTAAGAAACTCTCAAGTGCCAAAAGACTTAACACATGATGGATGCATGGGTGAAACTTCATACAAAGAAGATGCAAATACCAACAAGAAGGTTGAAGAAAGAGCTACACAGACAGTTGATGAGAAGTGGACCAGGATACCAGAAAGAAGGAATGATTACAAAAGAGAGGAATATCCTAGAAGACCTCCTACCTTCAGTAATCAAAGAAGCTTCAATCAGTATGAAGGAAACTATAGAAGAATAGATCATGAACCCAGATGGACTACATCACAAAGAAGCCCACTTACTCCAAGGTATGAAAAATTCTTTCTTGGTCATTGTTATACTTGCAAAATTTTTGGACATAAGGCAATTAATTACAGAATCAATGAAAGGAACACATATGCAAGAAACATGAATGGTGTAAATATAAGATATGGAAATAATCATGGATTTTTCAACATAAGTTATAATTCATTTTCTCCATTGATGGAAAAAAATATTGCATGCTACAAATGTAATTATCTTGGTCACAAAGCACGAGATTGCAGATACATGAATGAAGATGTCCCTATGCCAACCACAGTATGGAGAAGGAAAGAGATTCCAAACAATGAAGATTTTCGAATAGCATTGACCGCTAAAGAATGTAAAGAAGAAGATGAATTGTACATAGACAATGGATGTTCTTCACACATGACTAGGGATCAAGACAAATTCATCAACTTGAAGAGAAAGGGTGGCAATGTTGCATTTGG
>ML777799.1:1183788-1199193 GCA_009831015.1 Picea engelmannii | reverse complement strand
ACATCTGTGATTCGGCATTTGTGTTTCAGCATCTACGTTTCAACATCTGAGATTCAACATCTGTGTTCACCATACACAATCGATTGCCATCAATGACAACCTTGATCATCTGCATCATCTCTGCTGTAGCCATATTTCCAACAGCTTCACCCAGGGATCCCCGAGAAAGCAGTAAAAAACTTCTCAACAAGAAACATAGGGACCCATAAAAATAATAAAAAAAGACCTGGTTGGAGGATAGGGGGTCTCATCATGAGCCAACCTATTAGGTCCATGGGCATCTAGCGGTATGACACTACTAGCAGTTGGTCACCATGCCAGGGTAGTGGGTCTTGGTGGCATAGACAAGAGAAAGGGGGTCTCATCACGAGACAACCTTCTTATTTTCATGAAATGCTTGTGGGTAACATTGCCACCACTGGTTACCATGCCAAGGCAGTGACCCCTAGCCAGCTTCTTGAAGAAAAATAAATAATAAAAAGACAAAAGGCATGAATGGGCTTGGAAACATTTGCATCCATGACAAGTGAATCTCACCCTCTATAGAGTCACCCACAGGTAAGCCATGCATTTCCATGCTATCACTACACCCCTTTCCTAAACATCCCTTATCCACCTCATCCACACACATGGCTTGGATTTTATTTCTCCTGGAAACATCCCACATCCAGTGAGCATTAGCCCAATAGGATTCCCTATCACTTCCTCCAAACTTGGCTTGTATATTAGTATGGTTACAGCCTGAGTGGGCCTAATGGTTAAGAACATGTGTTTCCTCTTAAGAGGTCACAAGTTCAAATCCAAAGGGGGGTAGGGTATGTATACCTCCGTAGACTTTACCAGTCAAATCCCTGGGTGAAGGGGAGTCCCTTGTCCCACAAAAAAGGGGGTATCATACACCAATTTGGTGTGGCTTAGACATGACATTAAAAATAGATTATTATTATTATTATGTCTTTGAGCACTTGTCCGGGTAAAAGGGGTTTTATGCACATGTTTAATAAAATTGATGAGTAGATGTGATTGACATTGGTATGATATTTATGACTTATGATACCATGGAGGGCATATTTGTTGATGTTTTAGGACCATACCTAATGGCAGATACCCATATGGATAGGTACACATAGGGATATGATCAATTCAAACCTCCATGGGGCTGAAATCCCACCAAATGGATGTTGAGACCCCAACAGGTGGCATAGACAGATCATAGGTTTGGACTAGAGAGGAGGAGGACGTTCCACCAGAGGTAGCTTGGCAGAGCCTTACCTAGGGAGGTTATGTTGTTTCTACTAGTACGTTTGCCTTGGAAGGATCATGACGTCACCCATGACACTTTATGACTTCATCCAGTGGTATGGAGGTTTTGGGAGGCAGTTGTGTGCCAAGTGGCACATGTGGTAGCTTCCAGAGGCCCAAGGGGGCCTAAGGTTTTTCTCCAGGAGGCCAACATTGCCCTAAAAGGGACTAATGTCACCCTAAAAGGGAACGACATCTTCATTTATGCTTGATTTAGATTTTTATCATGACATTTAATGTAAAACAATATTATTATGTATTTTTGGCCTTGTCGGCCTTTTGTGACCTAAATTTAAATTAAGGTAATTGGTATGGTATAAGTAAGAGAGATAAAACTCTATTTTATTCATCATATTTCACTCACACTTGTGTGAGGTCTGAAATTTGCGCCCTCCTTTAGGGTTTTTGGCTAAAATACTAGTGCACACTTGTTGAAGGAGGCTCTTTTTGGTGATTTTTGGAATTTTTCTTGGTGGAAGGTTTATAACTAGGGTTTGGCTTGATGAATACATGGTAAATGTAAGTGAATTTATGACATCCTTCCTTTGCTTGAAAGGTTATATTATTTTACTTTCATTTTGTTAATAAATTGGTGGAATAAACCCTAGGAAATAAGCACATGTTGGTGTCCTTATTTTAATTCCCTACTAGATTGTGCCAATGAGACATTTTACTTGTTGAAGACATTGCTAGAGCCTTGCCATTGCAACACCCTATCATTTTCTCTTCACCCTAGCCGATTTTACTTTGTTATTGAGCTTAAGAAGGAGGAAAGTGTGCTAAGGCCTAGGGTTGCCTACACCTTAGTAAATTGTTTTCCCCTAGCGTTTGATGGTTGAAGCTTTGGCTTATCAACACTTCACCATCAAACTCCTCTTTTCTTTGGCCATACTATTATCATATTGTTCCTTCAACTCTTGCCACTAACTTTGACTCCATTTTCCCTTTGAATGCACTAGTCTAGGACCTTTTACTTGAGTGTTTTGATCACAACCTCCAAAATCTTTGAACAACTACTAATACCTTCTAACCCTAGTTTATATTAACTTTCTAACTCTATTATTGCTATTATTATTTCAAGTTATAGTCATACTTTGCAACACTTAATGCTTCTAAAAGAAATTGAAAGGATTAATGCATCCTTTCTTCTAATGAATGTTGGTATCATGACATTGATGATAAATCGTTCTTGCTCATTGTGAAGATTCTTTAAAGGCATTTATTGGGAAGTAACATATTGCAATTATTTTTATTATACGTCATTGATTTCTTAATCAATAATAGCATTCAATTGCTTTATTTGAGAAAGTCCAATTATATGAAGTACTAACTAGCAAGTGGGCTTGCAAATATAGTTTCTTGTTGCTTTGTTCCAGGCAGGTACATTTCTGGTTATTATTACCATTTATTGGTTGTTTAGCTAGATTTTCTTATCGATGGTGACTTGTGAGAGGGAAAATTTTACCTTGGCCTTTTACCCTTTACCTTCTCAAAACCCCAGGTCACTGGGGACGTCTCCCCTGGGCCTACCACCCTAAATAGAAAGAGATATCCTGTTGAGGTGACAGTGATAGGATAGTCCCCTGTTACGTCAATTTTTCCTCTTTTACCTTTCCTATATTTCAAAGTACAAATTGTGCAATAACAGGACCCTGCTATCATAAAAAATAATTAGGCTTCTAATGCATTAAGGAATGAATGAAAACTGAATTATCTCAACAAAACTCAAAGAGAAAACCTTAGTATGCTTCTCCTTCTATTCTCCTCTTCTTCCTCCCTTTCATTTTGCCTTTAAGAAAATTAGAATTGGTTGAAGTAGTTGAACTACTTCCTTAGTTAAGTTAACTAAAACTAAATGAAATTTTTAGTTAAGTGAGAAAAGTAATAAAATCATAATAATGGTTTTAAATAAATAATAACTAGTAGGTGGGACCCCTTGTGACTCCCTTTAGTTCTTTAACAATGATATCACAACTAGTTAAGCAAACAAAACATCCCTCCTTGTAACTCCCATCATCATTTTCATACTTTGACAATTTTTATCAATGATAATTGGAATTATTTACAAAAATATATTACCCATATATCCGAAAAATAGTGTGTTGTCCAAAATTTCAGAAGTCAAATGTTCTCAACAATAAATAAATAAAAACTTAAAATCCATATTTCGGACTTTGGGAGGCAATCTTTCCCTTGTTGTTGCTATCACCTTTTGATCTCTCTAAATTTTCCTTAGGCTTTGTGGAGCCTTTAAGCCTAATCTCACTGATCACATGAGAGAAATCATCTCTCAAATGCATGTGGGAGGACATGAATTTATCAGAGCCATTTGAGGGTGAGGAAGGGGCAGCCATGGATTTTCCATTGTCAGGAGCATGGTGGGCCTCAGTTTTCAACCTTTTGCTTGCATGGGAAGACTGAACTGGTGAGTGGATAGGGGAAACTTGGACAATTTGATTGAGAGGCAGGGGAGTAGGTAAAGACAAGTTAGGCCAGCCACAATGTTGGGAGATTGTTGGGTGGACAATCTCTTTCCATCCCTCATTTTCTAGGACTTCAGGTTGCAGTGAGACATGAGGAGGCACTGGGAGAACAGGGACCTATGGGGCTTGGAAGGGAGGCCTTTCAGGCCTAGGTTGGACCACTCCTTTCCCAATCCAGTTAAAAGCCCCAGCTTGAAATAATTGGTCTAACTCTTGCGAGTCTGCATCAAAGTGTATAGAGAATATTGGCCTTCTAGGGACTTTGTTCCAATTACCTCTTCCTCGATTACCCCTGCCATGGATACCTCTACTAAAAAATCTCATTCATGTATGCATGATTGATTAGCAAATAGTTTCTTTAGCAACCATACATGAAAACTCTTTTAAATATGAAATAAAATTTGTCTCAACAACATATCAGACTCATGCAATCCAATCCATACAAATTTTTTAGTAGTTTTTAATGACTAGGGGGTGAACAAGGGTTCTGGGATATGCGAGGGGTTGTATTGAGTGAAAATTCTTAAAATGAGGGGGAAAAGATCATGATTACTTCTCACAGACATCAAACAATCAACTGTATAGTAAACCAAAAGAACATATCACTGCAATTCATCCCTGTGATCCCTTAACTATCATAATACAGATCTTATCTTAACTATAATTAAATTTTAGGAATAGGGAATGGATAATGAATATGGGAAGGTGAGGGGAATCGTAATGAGC
This sequence comes from Picea engelmannii, assembly GCA_009831015.1. Classification (NCBI taxonomy): domain Eukaryota; kingdom Viridiplantae; phylum Streptophyta; class Pinopsida; order Pinales; family Pinaceae; genus Picea; species Picea engelmannii. The sequence goes on along the minus strand of ML777799.1, from coordinate 1,194,682 downwards.
GAAAAGTGAAATGATGGTAGGGAAAAAGAGTGAATACTTTTCAAAAAACCAATTAAGTAATCCATAAAACAATTATGTATTTAATGAAAATGATCCAACACCAATTTAAACAATTACTGTGTGTTAAAACGTATTCATTGTCCACATTGAATTTCTTTAAAATATTTCATTTAGCACAGAATAATCATACTCAGAATTGTCATGACTTCACCCATTTTGTTTAAAGAATTTTGTTTCTTTTCAATTCCTTCCCTTTTATATTTAAAACAAAATCCAATGAACACACAGTCATAATGCTTCAACTCTGCACAGCATAAAAACATTAACCACTACCCATAAATTAATTTATAATATAGCCACAGGTCTTTCCTGAGTTAGAAAAACTCTTTTAAACTTGCCCGATTCCATTTCTTTGATAAATCTAATAATTAAATTTGCAATGAAACCATACTATAAAAAACCCTGTGCTCATCTCTAATGGTGCAATAAAACAAAATGATGCGCGATGTCTATAAATTATACATAGTAGAAAACTAGGCCACAACTATCGATACTTCAAATCGCAATTATCCCAATTGAAAAAATTAAGCACACATCAACAACAACCATCACTTCAATTTATACCACGTTGTAGGAAACACACAAACCAACACATAAATCAAAGAAGGATCTCTGTGACTGTACATATCCAATTACTCCCAATCAAACCACTCATAATAATGTCGAGTTATTAATCCAACTGTTACAACAAAAGGAGGCAGCGATTGTATGGCCATTATCATTTCCAATTACAACTCACTAATCAACCAATTAAACCATGTTGAGTTATCGATTCAACTGTCAAAATAAAAGAAGACAACGACTGTGTGCTCATTAACATTTTTAGTTACGGCTCTTCAATTAACCCGATCAAACAGAGACAAGCCAACAATCAAAGAAGATGTCAATATTACTCAACAAAATTATGACTATCAACAAGATGCCCGACTCGGCGCGACTGGTTTAGTTTACCAAAAACAGTCTCTGTAACTAATGAACAAAATAACCAAGGGCTTGTTCGGTGGAACCAAACCCTGGGAGACCGAAGGTTAACCATATCAACATTAGGTGAGATCCTTCGAGACAAGCACGATGGAACCATAAGCCTTACAACCTTTATCTTGTGAGACATGGTTACAGTTCGTGATCCAGGTGGATATCGGTGGCCACCCACCTTTTCGAACTAGCTCAAAACAGTTTTCTGGCAAATTTGGCAATTTACTATTTTTAGTAGTTTTTAACTTCCGGGGCCATTTTGAGGGCCCAAATAAAGGTTTTTTTAGATCTAGGTTATCAATGATATTTGAAGGCATAATTATCCCCCAAAATGAATCTCCTCGATGATACCTTTCCAACGAGCTATCATACGCCTAAAACAAAGATCATATGCAAAAGTTACGACCCCGGGAAGTTGATGTACTAACTTACCCAAATGGGGCCCACATGACTTTTGGCGCTTCATCTCCTAGGGTTAGTTTTTTGGATATCTAGGAATTTTGGAATTCCTGTTTATTGTAAAAAGGCCTTCAGAGCCTCATTGTAATCATCTTCTTGCAAATGCGAGTAGCCTTCACATCTCTTCTCAGAGATAAGATGCCACCATTATATCGAGTCTTTCACTCTATATTTTACAGTCTCTGTACATTTATTTCATTAATATAAATTGTGTATTACTGTATATCTGTGTTTATGGTTGCATCTATGATATATTTGTGTTATATTATTGAATATATGCGATATCTCTATGCATTTATTTATTATATCTCCGATCTCATTTCATGCCGAAAATAATCCGAATCAGTGGTATCAGAACAGACTGTTCTTGGTCATTTTTTCAGTGCATGTCCCTGACAAGGTCTGAGTATAAAAAGTTTGGTCTCGAACTTGTCTCTCTTGAGGAAAATCGCTCTCGCACACCCAAGAAACCCTCAATGGCAGAAGAAAAGAAAAACGACGGAGCAGACGATCCTATCAGTCTGTCGCTTGAGCAGGCTCTCATGCGACAAAGGGACGAAATGATGGAGAATTTTTCCCACATCCTCCAATGCCTTCCAATAGCAACAGTCGCATCTTCATAAAGCGACCACTTTGGAGGCACCTAGCCTTTCAAGGTACATGTTAATTTTGATATTCCTATATTTGAAGGACAGATAGATGCAAAAGCCCTAGACAAATGGTTAAATCTGCTAGAAGGTTATTTCTCTGTTCAAAAATTTTCTAACAAAGAAAAGATCACCTTCGCACTCCTTAAAGCTCTCCCCCATGTCAAACATTGGTGGGAAACTTATTGGGAGCATAGTTCCATAGAGGAGTCTGAAATATATGGGGTCGATCCCACTTTGGATTTTTTTGTGGATGCGGTAAAGGAACAATATTACCTTATTGGAAACTACGAGGACCAATACATGAGATGGACCAAACTGCGGCAAGAGAGGGGCCAAGAAGTTCCGAAGTTCACCAATACCTTCCATACCTTGCGCACCAATCTGGGTATCAAAGACTCTGAATGACATTTGGTTCTGAAATACCATGGGGCTCTACACAGATACATCCAAACTGAAATGGATTTTATGGAGATCTCATCACTCGGTGCTGCCTATCGATATGCTGTTAAAATCAAGCAGAAATTTAACCACCAGAACAAATGGGATTTTGGTTCTACAAATCCATAACAACCAAAGTATGAAAAAGACATCCCTAACAAACAATCTCCCAAAAACCAATCCAAGCCACATGAAAAGAAGGGTCACAGGAAGACAAAGAAGGACATAGGAAAATGGTGTGATTTCCACAAAATCCCCTGGCACAACACCGATGAATGTCACTCAAAATAGTCATTGGTGGCTGAGATCAAATACAAGGAGCAGAACCCTAATTCAGAATCTGATTCTGAAAATACTGGTAAAGGACAGATCATTGACGCAGATCCCACTGCTATTGTCACGACCACAACAATTCAACTAGAAGAACCAACAGATCCTGAAGAGGGGGAGTGCCTTTTTCATTTACAGATGTGGGTGAAGGGAACAGAGGTTGTCAAACAGTTGGGATTGTCGACAACACCACACCCACAGCCATACAACATCGGGTGGCTTCGCCAAGGATGAGATCTTCATGTCAGCCAACAATGTCGATTTTTATATGGCATCCAACCCTTCAAGGATGAGGTATTATGTGATGTTTCCCCTCTAGATGTCTATGATGTTCTCTTGGTCCAACCATATATGTGGAAGCACCATGTTGTTTATGAGTCTCGACCCCGCAGTGTCATTGTTTCTCTAGGGGGTCATCTCTACAGAATACCAGAGGTAGTTATGACTACTGTTCCACCTAAAAAGTGTCGCAAGGTAGTATCTCATACTGCAAAATTCAACTTCTTCGCAATCTGCTCAAAAGGGGAACAAAAGGACACTGCCACCACTACAGCTTCGCCCCAAGCACCTTCTATCCAACAGAAGCAGGTCGAAAAGGTTGCAGCTAAGAGAAAATATTCCTTCTGCACACCGTCCTCTCATGTAGCCCGACTTGTTGAACAGCCACAACATCAACAGGTTCATGACAGACTTCCACAAATTGAGTAGCGCGACGTCTCCAACAAAGAAAGCAACTCACCAAGATGCAGATTCAGCAAATGCTTTTCCCTCTCCCTCGGGAACTCAATGCAATGGATACCATTGCTTCCTATGGAGAAATTATTGATCCAAGTGGATATCGGTGGCCACCCACCTTTTCTGACTGGTTCAAAACAGTTTTCTGGCAAATTTGGCAATTTACTATTTTTAGCATTTTTTAACTTCAGGGGCTATTTTGAAGGCCCAAATGAATGTTTTTCGAGATTGAGGTTCTAAATTATATAAAAAAAGCATAATTTATCCCCCAAAATGAATCTCCTCGACAATACCTTTCCAACAAGCTATCATACGCCTAAAACGGAGATCGTATGCAAAAGTTATGACCCTGGGAAGTTGATGTACTAACTTACCCAAACGGGGCCCACATGACTTTTGGTGCTTCATCTCCTAGGGTTAGGTTTTTGGATGTCTAGGAATTTTGGCATTCCCGTTTATTGTAAAAATGCCTTTAGAGCCTCATTGTAATCATCTTCTTGTGAATGCGAGTAGTCGTCACATCTCTTCTCAGAGATAAGATGCCACCATTCTATCGAGTCTTTCACTCTATATTTTACTGTCTCTATACATTTATTTCATTAATAGAAATCGTGTATCACTGTATATATGTGTTTATGGTTGCATCTCTGATATATTTCTATTATATTATTGAATATATGCGATATCTTTGTGCATTTATTTATTATATCTCCGATCTCATTTCGTGTCAAAAATAATTCGGATCAGTTCGACACCAGGTAGGGTAGACCATGATGCAGAGGAGAAGATTTTTCTCTCTAGCGAGTAACCAACACCAAGAACACGCAGGGGCATAACCCTCATAGTTTTCCCCAAAAACCGAATAACGTCAATAGAAATATAGAACACAGGTAATACCAACCAACCCTAAAGCAAACTTCTTGGCATAATATCCACCGATAACCAACTATGTGGATACCAATAACATAAAATGAGCTCACGACCAGGTGGGAAAACGATATGCAGTTACCAAAAGGTGGTTCAAATCATACACAACAACCCCATAACACAAAATACAACCAGACATGGTTATAATGACTGTGAGGAGACAACGAACAAGGCCAACATAATGAAACCCTCTAATAAAAAAAATATAAAGACAACAGAGATCCATCACGGCTTCCAACACACAGAACAACCAATGATATCGCGACTTCAACCATCAATTTTTCCATTTGCAACAAATAACACCACAATAATTCTAGAGAAAACACCATTTGTTTACACAGTTGTCAGTATCAAGAAAAACACAGACCAATACATCACCGAGCTAATGTTTATTTCTTATATAGAGCAAATTCATGGATGGGCGAAAAAAACATACCTGTAACCAAATGGCCTTAAAAATTTGAGCTTGGTTGAGCAGTTTCTTCCACGCCTTAATATCAGAGATTAACCACAACAAAAATCAAATTAACAATAACCAAGCTAGGGTGACGTCCAATGGGAGAAGTATGGAGTGACGTGCATTTACTGCATGTCGCTTCCATCCTCCACTCATTCAATTACATAATACACACCAGCCAACCAAACCATTAATCCATGCATCGAAACTTGCATACATTGCTTGCCAATTGTGCCACCCAATCCATATTAACCATTTCCAAAAACCATACTATAACATATATCACATGTGCCTCATATAACTCAATAAAATCGTATAGCCACTAACATTGCTAGTTAGGACTAACATCAATTCCTTGAATTTCAAATGCATATAGTATAGCATAGCATAGTTTAGTTCCTTCTTCTTGGATTTTTCCATATTTCTTTTGTCTCTTGTTATAACTAACATGTGTCTTGTGCAGGTGTAACAGGTAATAAATCACGGTGCCAATAGCAATGTAAGAACAATGAATATAGGCCATTCATACATGGAATTTAGAGCTTTAGAGTAATGAAACCAACACATAAAATCCATTATCCATCTTCCATTATGACGCAAGAAAAATTAATACTTCATCATAAATCATGTAAAACCTTGTAAGCAGTGTCGAACAACAGCATAAATGTGTAATAAGATCCTTAACTGATCCTCCAATCCACAAGGGGGTCCCACCTACTAGTATTATATATCATTAGCTTAGTTTAAATAATAGGCTTTAGAAATACTTTGCGGGCTAAAACCTCGTTGCGATTTTTATCGTCAACACATATCAGATAAACAACATCATCAATTTAAAACATTTATACATACTAGTGTACATGTGAAAGGCATGCATGCATATCTAGCACATACATGACTCGCATGTACTAATGATAATAATTATTACACCTAAAGTAATTCTTGTATGCATCTAATCCAATCAACAATGCCATTCATTTCATAAAGAATAGTAAACCATTTAAAATATTCTCAAAAACCACTCAATTATAATAATTTAGAACAAACAACATTCACTTAGATAATTGTAGTTCAGTTAAGAAAATATAAATGTGTGTGTGTGTCTGTGTCTATATATATATATATGAACACGAGTAAATCAAGAAATTTTACTATAAGGTGGAAACTCCACACACTCTCAACTACTTCTAGTCATCCTTCCTCCCTAACCTACTTCCATATTCCTTCCCTATCCTTCCTCTACTAGAATATCTTGGAGCGTCAACTATATTGACCTAACTCTAGATAGAACTCGTAAGTGGAAGTGTCAACTCTCTTGTCCAATCTTCCCCAGCAGGAAACTAATAGTCATCATCACACGTCTAGGGAAGTGTGAGCTAACACCGTCCTCTCATGACTCCATGTCTTAGAGGATACACGGTGAGAAATTCCTCCACCCCTCCTAATAGAACTAGGGAAAACACCTTACCATGGACCATACAGTGGCACTATGTTGTTGGGAATTTTGTCATTGTATATTCAGTTTCAGGTAGTCTCGCCACCTGAAAAACCTACACTTGTTCACATATCATAGCAATGCATTTGTACCAACATAATTTCACAAACAAATATTCATACCATATTGTTTCTCAGTCGATGTTCATGACATCAACCTTTTATTATCATTATCGTTTGGTTATTCCATAGCCCATTGACCTACATATTAGTCTATAACACAAACTCATACATATCTATGCATTACTATCATGTAAATGCATTTAATCATATCCTCAACTCGATATCCACATACCAACAACTTTAAATGTCAAAATTTTCAATTTAGAAATAGGTTGCATAATATCCATCCTAATTCAAATAACGATAAACATTCATAGAATTGACATTCACATAGTTCCATATGTCTAAAATTTCAAGTGTATCATTAATAGTTTCACAGTTGATAGAAAATAAAATATTATTAGGCTTTAATAAATTCTATCTCTCTAAGTCAAAAGGTGGCATTACATACACCCAATATTCAGGAAACATATTCCCGAGGTGGTCAAAAAAGTGAGGGATGATGTCATCATAAGGTCTCTGCATCCTCCCAAGTAGCATAACCTGGGCTATACTCATCCCACTGGACCTTAACTTTGTCTACCAGACGATTCCTGAGTTGTCGAACCCTATGGTCCAATATTCATAATGGTTCTACCATGATGGTTCCTGCGTCCGAGACCTGCAGTTCCTTCCAATTCAGTTTGTGAGATTCATCAACAACATAATGATGTAGAACATATACATGAAAAACATTATGAGTTTTCCGCAAGTGGGGTGGAAATAAGAGACGATAGGCAACCGATCCAATTCTCTATTGGATTTTGAATAGTCCTATAAATCAAGGCGACAACTTTGTCCCCTTCTTGAACCAAATGGTACTCTTATTAGGCCCGATACGAATGTGAACTTGATCTCCCATTTTATAACTTTTGTCATCCCTATGTGCATCAACATAACTTTTTTGTCTATCATGTGCTTCCTTTAGTCGTTGCCTAATTTGAATCACCTGTTCCTCCATCTCTTGAATCAATTTTGGCCCAAATATTACTCAGTCTTCTAACCTTTCCCAACTCAACGTTATCCTACATGGCCTTCCATACATAGCTTCATAGGGTGGCATTCCAATGGATGTATGAAAATTGTTATTGTAGGTGAAATCTACCAAAGGTAGGTACTTCTCCCAATGGGTTTGATTATCCATAACACACATCCTAAGCATGTCTTCCATAACCTGATTTACTCTCTCAGTTTTCCCATATTTTACGGGATGATATGTGGTGCTTAAGTTCAACTGAGTTCCCAACATTGACTGCAAACTTGTCCAAAACCTAGATGTGAATCGGGAATACCTATCTGAAATGATATTCTTGGGTAACCCATGTAGACAGATGACTTCACTTATAAGCATGTGTGCCACATCAATGACATCATAAGTATCTCTAATTGGAATAAAATGAGCACTCTTGGTCAACTTATCAACTATCACAAGAATAACATTGTGCTTCAGTGATGTGAGTGGCAATCCCACAACGAAATCCATAGAAATGACTTCCCACTTGGACATAGGAACATCATGCAGTTGTAGGAGATCTATCGGGTGGTGATGATCAACCTTCACTTGCTAACACTCAAGGCACTTAGCGATGAAATGGACTAAATCAAGCTTCATGCCTAACCATAAGAAAATCTTATTCATGTATGCATACATTTTCTTCACACCCCGATGCGCACAGTAAAGTGCTCTATGGGATTCCTTGAGTATGATGCTTCAAATATCTCCACCCTCGGGGATGTACATCCTTCCCTAATATCTTAACAATCCATATTCTTCAAGGTTATATCCTTCATACCTGGGTTCTAACTACCTCTCACTCTGGAGGGATGAAGTAACCTTTAAATACCAACTATCTCCAAGAATTTTCCCCAACACTTTCTCCCTCAGATTAACCTTTAAGGGAACTAAGGAGAAGACATGTGGTCTCCTGCCCAGGGCATCCATGACCACATTCTTCTTTCCCTTGATGTACAAAATTCCAAAATCATACTCACTCATAAACTCACTCCATCGCCCCTTCTTGGCATTGAGATACGTTTGAGTGAACAGATGATTTAAGCTTTCATGGTATGTTTTGAGCTCAAATATTTGCCCCACTAGATAATGCCTCCAGAGGAGCTAGCATTACAAATGACAACTCTAAATCATGACTAGTGTAAATATCCTCATGTTGCTTCAACTTTCTTGACGCATACGCTATCACTCCCCCATCCTACATTAGCACGCCCCCCAATCCTTGATTTGAGGCATTCATGCAGACTATGAAGTCTTTTTCCATATCTGACACTAGTAGAATTGGTGCACTGGTTAGTAACCTCTTAAGTTTGATGAATGCAATATTGCATTCCTCTGTACATTGATACCTGACCCGCTTGCACTGCAAGGTGGTGATGGGTTTCGCTATCTTAGAGAACCCTTCCACAAACCTCCGATAATAACCAGCTAGCCCCATGAAGCTTCTCACCTCATGAAATTTTTTTGGCACTGACCATTCCATAATGGCCTTCACCTTTTCCAGGTCCACGGAGATTCCTTTGTCGGAAATGATATGGACTAAATAGTGAATCTCTTTTTGGAAGAAATAACACTTCGATAACTTGCCATACAATTTATTCTCTCTAATGCATGACAACACCACTCTCGAGTGTTTCTCATGTTCTCCTTCGTTCTTGGAATAGATGAGGATATCATCTAGAAAGACCTGTAGAAAGCGGTCTAAGTACTTTCATAATACACCATTCACGAGGCTCATGAATTTTGTTGGTGCATTGGTGAAACCAAAATGTACTACAACGAACTTGTAATGCCCAAACCGAGTTCGAAAGGAAGCCTTAGGAATATCTCCTTCCTTAATCCTTAACTGGTGATACCCTAATCACATATCATTTTTTGAGAAAATTGTTTCTCCTTTCATCTGATCAAAGAGATCATCTATCTGTGGCATTGAGTACCTATTTTTCACTGTAGCACGGTTCAAGTCTGTTATGAACACAACATAAATAATAATCAATAATTAATGATTAATAATGAAGAGACACCTTCATGATGAAAGGTTACATCTCTTCATGAATGGAAACCCCTGTGTGGGTATATAAGGCCCTCATTCTCATTGTACTCCACATCTTATTCTTTCTTATACAATTATTATTAAATATATTTACTATCCTTAAATGGATTATTGCGTACTATCCTATTTATACTGGATATTTACATAGTGAACCAACTTGGTTCACCACAGTGATATCAGAGCTTTGTCTCGATCTGGCTTTTCGCCACAAAACAAAGTTTCTCTAAAATCAGGTTTTTGACCTCATATTGACCATTGACCACACTCAAAATTTTCGGAGTTCTCCGATTCCAAGGTCTTTGACCATACTAGCTTTTGGCCATTAAAAAAAAAAAAATTATTGAAAAAAGTGATTTCGCTGCACATTTTTCTAGAACTTCTGTTGAAGAAAATTCTGCCATAAATTCGAAGAATATAAACAGAGTTTACAAAAAAAATTCAAGATTATTCCCGATTGCCATAATCCGTATGAATTTTTGGTGGGAATTGTTGTCCGTACACCACCATTTCACCAACAAATGATTCATATTCCATACAAACTGCCATCAATTTTTTGTGTCCTTACCTCCGTACGATTCTCTATTTGAAAAAAAAAATATTGATTGTGAAATTGTTGTCTAGAAGAGAAAATTGCAAGCCATACAGTGAAAATTTGTCCATATCATCAATTATCAGCACCAACTATATCGTACGACTATCTGTACATTCATCTGCCGCCAAATTTCTACTGTTATCTGTACTGCAATTTTCGTATAACATTTTTTTTTTAAATATTACCATCTATAGGCCACATTTGTACGATTGTGGGTTCAAACTAACAACCATCATTTCAGAATTAATCACTGCCATTCATTCTGTATGATCATAAGATTATATATTTAAGTGTGAAAAATCACAAATTATATGTGCATAAAAGTCGAAGGTGTAAAATTGATAAGAGGAGAAGTATTGAAGTTAATTAATATGGATTATTAACTTTTATAAAGACTAAATATATTACATTTTATGAAGGACAAAAGGGCAATAAAGTTTAATAATAATAATAATAATGGAACAAAGTCACCAAATATCAAAGGACCCTTGAAAGGAGACAAGATCACAAGTGGGTTTATTCATGCACAAGAAGTCATTGAAGAATCATTTAATACAGATAATATTAAAACCCAAAGGGATATATATTAAAAAAATAATATATATATATA
>ML777799.1:1144322-1183639 GCA_009831015.1 Picea engelmannii | reverse complement strand
GGAAGGTATAAGGAAAACTTAAAAAAAAAAACCAATATTTTATTATATTTCATATATATATATATATATATATATATGGAGTATTTTATTAAAGATTTTTTTTTATATAAAGTATATAAATATAAGCATATCAAGGGTATTATTTAAATTTTCAAAAAAATGAGTATATAAAGTTTTATAGCGAGAAATCATTTATCGCAAATTATTAATGAAGCAAATGGAGTTTACTAAGGAAAGATGAATATTTTTTTATGAGGGTTGTCCAATTGTATGTTATGATTTTTCTACATTAAAGGGGAGTATTCAAGGAAGAGAAGTTAACATCCTTATCAACTTAGACTATAATGAAAATTACATTAATATTGATTTTGCAAATCAATTATTAATTTCAGAGTCGGATATAATTGAAAAGAAAGATAATTTTAAAATTAAAGAGTTACAAGTGACGATTGATGAATATGAATATATATCTCAATTCTATGTTACAACTATGTATAGAGAATAAATCGACATCATTATCGGGCTACCTTAGTTTAAAAATCTAGGTACCTGCATCTTAAACATGGAAAAAAAGTTTGTGACATTCCCCTATAAGGAGAAAATAATAACATTACAAGACACTACATCGGAGCTAGTAACACTAGAAGAATTTAACAATATCTCAAAAGTAATACTTAAATAAAATAAAAAAGAAATGCAAGGAACGCAGAAAGAATTTGACGAAGTTATCACTGAAAAAAAACGAAGAAATTTCCCACTTAAAAGACCACAATAAAAAATTACTCACCCAAATCAAGAAGGCTAAGGTTACGAAGCATTATGAAAAAAAATTAGAACAAGAAAAGGAAGATCTCTAAAAAGAATTGAAGAAGAACCTCTTAGGAAAAGAAGAAGAAAATTCGTGTTTGAAGAACCTTAATCAAGAGCTACTAGAACAAATCAGAAAGTTGAAAGAAGACAAACTTGAAAATCCAGACATTAAAGATATCAACAAATCAAGTAATGAATAAAGTATCGCTCAAGAAGCTACAAAATCAACTAAAAAAGAGACAACGTCAAATGTTGAAGTACAAACGATGGAAGCTCCAAATATACTTACTAATCAAAATTCATCCATTAACAAGGCAACATCGACGCATGAAGAAAATCATATATTGAAGTTAAAAGAAGAAAATGCTACAAGCATGATAAGGGGAAATAATGTTATAAGAACTCCTTATCAACATCCAAATCATAAGAGAAGATATCTAAACCAATCAGAATATCAATGTCATCTAGGAGGAGAACAACAAACTTATCATCCGAAAAATATTGATACCAACACAATTAAGGCTCATGATATCAGTTCATCATGGAAGTGCAACGTTCTGCAAAAGATTCAATTAGGACTTTTAGATCCTTTTTCGATTCGACAATTTTGCCCAGCACTCAAATGATCATATTGTCTCGTATAATCAACTATGAAAACTCCAAGAATAGTGAATGATGAGAAGACATTACAAGCCAAATAAAAATCCTTCAAGCCTTTTTCATCAATATGCTTTGAGGACAAAGAATTTTTAAGGGGAAGGTACTGCTATGAACACAATATAAATAATAATTAATAATTAATGATTAATAATGAAGAGACACCTTCATGATGAAAGGTTTCGTCTCTTCATGAATAAAAACCCCTGTGTGGGTATATAAGGCAATCGTTCTCATTGTACTCCACATCTTATTCATTCCTATACAATTATTATTAAAAATATTTACTATCCTTAAATGGATTATTGTGTATTGTCTTATTTATACTGGATATTTACATAGTGAACCAGCTTGGTTCACCACAAAGTCCCTGTAATCTATACACATTTGTAAGGAACCATCTTTATTCTTGACAAAAATTATTAGTGCACCCCAAGGTGATACACTAGGATTTATTATACCTAAGTCAAGTAGTTCCTTCAACTACATCTGCAACTCACAAAGTTTTGGTTTCGTCATCCTATACAGTGTCTTGGAGATTGGCTCTGCACCAAGTTTTAGCTCAATGGTAAAATCAAGCTCCCTCTCAGGAGGTAACCCTAACAACTCTTTCGAAAAAAAATACTTAAACTCCGACAATACTGGATATTGATCCATGGAGGGACCTTTCCCTTCATTTACTACTTCCACTACATATAATCAACAGCCTTGCCTCATACAATGTTTAACCTTCATGATCAAGATAAAGCGTAGAGACACCTTCCTCCCTACATTGTGGATCTCTATTGACCTTCCTTCATCATCAACACAAAACACCTTTTTCGCAAAAAAATCTACCATAGCTCGATGGGATTCTAACCAGTCCATCCCAATGATTAGGTCATACGTCCCTAGAGTAGTGACGTACACCTTCAACCTAGTAGTACACACTCCCAGGTCTACTAGAAAATTATCGATGGTAGAGCCTACTACTTGTTTTCCCTCCTAAGCCATCTCGACTTGTTTAAAGTCATCATGTTCGTAGGCTGCCAACCCACACTTTTCTAATGTACAAGGTGAAATGAAACTATTTATAGCACCATAATCATATAAAACTTTAACATTGACATGATTTAGCATACCTGACGATTCCACCACATTGGATTAATGCTTTGCCTGACAGTTATTAACCACTGCATAAATCTGGTGGCTACTATTCGCTCTTCCCATCGGGGCCTTTCCTTCTCTATGCACAAAGTATTTTTGTGACTTTGGACAGTTACATTGGTAATGAGGTCCTTTTCACCCCCAAAAAGTAACACGGGGTGGAACCTAGGTACTTCCCTGTGAAGGCCTCTAAAATGAGTTCCTTCCCTTGGAGCCCCTACCCCTACTTGCTGCTCCCTGAAAAGGTTGTGGACCTTTCTGCGTCATTGGCGATGAGTGGGACACTGCACGCACTTCCATTGAAATACATGTTGTAACTACTCTAGGTGCGACTCTATTTCCATAAGGAGGTGGACTATAAATTCCTCCCCTGGAGAAAGTCCTAGGGGCCTTCCCCATGAATTCAGGATGTTGTGGAATGGTTGATCTCATACCTTCATTTAAGCTCATATTCTCCTTTGTGTAACGAACATTTTCAACTGCTTCAGCTATTGATGATGGTTTCCATATCCATACCATGGCCCTTATCTTAGGGTTTAACCTGTACAAAAAACGTTTTACTTTTCGTTGATCGGTATCCTTGTACGAGACATATTTTACTAACTCCATGAACCTAATATCGTACTCTTCCATGGTCTTGTTCCTTGAATTAGGGCACGAAATGATCCTACCTATTGTTCCTCATAGTAAGCAGGCAAATAGTTCCTCCGAAACCTCTCCTAAAAAATCTCCCACAAGACAGTGTCTGGGGTAAAGTGCAACTGCCTCTCCAATTACCCAACTAGTTCAAGGCACTATCCCTCAACTGAAATATCGTTATCTTCACCTTTCATGTGGAAGCATAGTCTCTTAAGACGAAACATCGTGTCATTCCTTCCAACCATGCCTATGCACTTTCATTTGCACGACCCCCAACAAACTCTAGGAGTTTCATTTTCTACAGTTCTATGGTGATATCCTCTGGTGGAGGCCCTCCTTCTCATTCCTTGATGCTTTGGGGTTACCCACTCTAGAAGGTGGGGGTTCCACTTCGACCTCTGTTGACTGACGTCCCTTTAATGTCTCATTAATAGCCTCTAAGGAGCGCAAAATGAGAGATAATTCAGGCGATGGTGGTGGCAACGCTGACATTGGTCGTCCTTGCGACAATGCCCCTCGGCCTCAATTTCCTCGAGTCCTAACCATATTGAATAACTGAATCTCCATCCAAACAAAATCTTATTAGAAAAAGGTTTAAGGCAGTCAACGTTTTACTCAAATTTATATCTGCAAGCATAGATTTAGGCATAAGTTTCTTTATACTTGTCGGTAAATAGACATTACTCTCATAAGGTAAGTGGCTAAAGGTCGGTGTCAAAAACCTCTAAGCTTGATAACTTCATCAGGGTAAGCTACTAACTTTCTTACCTTGCTCGCTATGCTGGCCCTATAACAGACTCACTAATTACTATATCTTACGCCTTTGGTGTGCATCACATTCTTCCACCATCAAAACCCTTATTAAACCATAAACACAATTATATATATATATATATATATATATATATATATATACTTTAATGACATTATTTTTAATTAAACCCAATTAAATACTTAATTGGCATCCTTATATAAGGGTTTATATATTTATTTAAGGGATAAAAAAAAATATTATTATCGTAACCCTAACCTTGTTTGTTATATCAATTTATATATAAATTAATTTATTTCCTATCCAACTATATCTAATTAATGATATATATGAATTAATCCATAAAACGAACATTATAGAAAACAAAACGGAAAACATACATTGAAGTTTGTTGTGTGTTTAAATGAATGTGCTATGCAGAGACAATTGAGAGAAACAAAAGGAGGGCTCAATCCTTTACATGATAACTTCAAACATAACTAGGAAGAAGATGAACATGTGGAATTTATTTATTTATTTTTTAAATAGAAAAGACTTAGGAGATTAAATGTAAATACATGGACATTTGAACTAATCAATTTTAACTTTTCTTTGTCTTCATGAGGAATGGTAATGGAGTTTGATTTTTTTTTCTTGTTATATGTCATTCGACTTTCTTAAAAGGTTTGCATTGTTTAAGTATATATTATTATAGATATCAATTTATATTATTAAAATATATACTTTACATATTATTTTGTATTATTAAATTATATTATAATATTATTTGATGTTCCTTCATTTTTTATCTATAGGATTTAACACTTTCTTAATGGTAATAGAGTTTGATTTTTTTTTCTTGTTAAATGTCATTCGACTTTCTTGAAAGGTTTGCATTGTTTATCTATATATTATTATAGATATCCAATTTATATTATTAAAGTATATATTTTATATATTATTTTGTATTATTAAATTATATTATAATATTATTTGGTGTTCCTTCATTTATTTATTTATAATTTAACACTTTCTTAATCTAAGATAAGAAAAAAATTGTAAATTACAATAAATAAATAAAATAATAATAATAATAAAATCAATTAAAATGAAATAATTAACAATATAAAAAAAAATCACATTGGATGGTGGTTGGAAACAAGTTGTGTAATGACTCATCTAGCTCTCCCTTGGTGCTCTTGACCCTTGGGCTTGGGCGATCGAAACTTGGTCTTAATGGACTCAGACACTTGGATGATGTTTGAAAAAGGTGACGGGTTTGCAATCGTGGGACCTCGTGTTGGGTATGTGTTATATTCTTTGGAAATGTCACACCTGCCTCAGGAAACATGTCATGTATTTAGGTGGGTTTTTTTTACACATGGTTTTTGCCAATGGTTTTCTATTTCCGGTTAAGGAATTAGGGTTTTGTACTAATCTAGGTCATTGGGTTAGGGTTTTGGATGCCGATGGCTCCTATATGTATATTGTATTGTAAACAATGTAACACAATGAATGAATATAATATATGCTGGTTTTCCCGGTTTGGGTTTCCAGGGAAAAAATCTCTGTGTAATGTTTGTATTTTCCATTGTATCTTTTCTTTTTCTTTTCGGAATATATATTTACAGTAGACATTGTACTAGGTTAGAATTTACATTTGGTATAAGAGATTTATTGGCTTCAAGGGGATGCCTTTGTGGTCAACGGTTTGGCTCAGGATTTTGATAAACCTTGTTATAGTGGGAGATCTGCGGTATTGTTTTTCAGGTGAAAAGAAATGGCAGGCAATTCGAAGATGGAGATCGAGAAGTTTAATGGGAAAATCTTTGAGCTATGGAATCTCAAGATGGAAGATCTTTTGGTGGACAGAGATCAGTGGATCGCGATAGATCCAGCTACTGCACCTACAGGAACTTCTGCAGATGATTGGAAAAAGATGGATCAGAAGGCAAAGAGAACAATCTGACTGTGTCTCTCTGATTCAGTATTACTGAATGTGTCAGAGGAAGATACAACCAAGGATTTATGGAAAAAGTTGGGGAAGTTGTATCAGCTTAAGTCCCTGGTAAATAAACTATTCCTGAGAAAGAAGCTATATAACTTGAGGATGAGAGATGGAGACTCAGTGGCAGACAATTCGAATGCCTTCAATAATGTGGTAAGTTAGTTAGTATCTGTTGAGATTAAAATTTCAGATGAAGATAAATGTATCAATTTGTTGTGTTCTTTACTAGACTCGTGGGATAGTCTGGTTGTGGCCATAGGTAGTAAAACAACTTCTTTGAAGTTTGAAGAAGTGGTCTCATCCTTATTGTCAGAGGAGATGAGATGAAAGAATATGGAAGGACATAGCACATATGCATTATTTGCAAGAGGGTGTTCCCAGGAAATAAATAGATCTAATTTCTCAAGTGGGAGATCTAAGTCTAAGGGTTGATCTAAATCTCCTGAAAAGTTTGTAAGGGTATGTTGGAGGTGTGGAAAAGAAGGGGACTACAAGAAGCAGTGTAGATCCAAAGTTGAGAAAAAGAAGGGATCTGAAGAATCTTCTTCTACAGAAGAAAATACCTCCAAGGAAGGAGGGGATGTGTACTTGGCCTCTTCAAGCACACATCCAGATCATGAGGCATGGTTGATTGACTCTGGTGCATCTTTTCATATGACTCCCCAGAGGTAATGTTTTCTTAGGTAATGATTGGACAACTAGAATCATAAGAAGAGGAAGGGTCAAGTTGAGACTCATAGATGGAAGGATTAGAACACTGCTTGGTGTTCTACACATCCCAGGTATGGCAAAAAAATTGATTTTTGTAAGAAAAATGGAAGATGCAGGGGTAAAAACATTTTTTGAAAAGGGAACTTGCAGGATGGTTTGAGGAGCAATGGTTTTGATGAAGGGAGTTTAGTTTGGAACTCTATATAAGCTGCTAGGAAGCACTATTAGTGATGGGTGTAATAGCTCCATTGTTCTTGATATTGGAGTTGAAGAAGAAATAACTCCTACAGTCTCTAGAGAAAAGGTTATGTTGTGGCATCAAAGACTGGGGCATATCGGAGAGAAGGGTCTTCAACTACTACATGGTAAAGGTATGGTTGAAGGTATGTCTAACTTCTCTCTAGATTTTGATTTCTGTGAACATTGTCTATATGGGAAGAAAAATCGGGTAAGATTCCCCTCTGGTGCAACGAGGGCAAAAGGAATTTTACAACTAGTTCATAGTGATGTTTTTGAACCTGTGTCGATCCCATCATTGGGAAATTATGTGTACTATGTCTCATTTATAGATGAATTCTCGAGGAAAACTTGGATATATTTCCTTAGGAGGAAATCTGAATTCTTTGATAGGTTTAAAGAGTTTAAGGCTCTTATTGAGAATCAAATAGAGAAAAGATTTAAGGTGTTGAGAACAAATAATGGCAAAGAGTTCCGCGGGAATGAATTTGAAGAATTCTGTAAGAAGTGTGGTATAGCAAGGCAAAAGACTACTCCATATACACCTCAGTAGAATGGAGTTGAATAAAGGATGAACAGGACGCCGATGGAAAAAGCAAGGTGCATGCTCAGTGGTGTCGGGTTAGGGAAAGAATTCTGGGCAGAGGCAAGGGGTACTGCATGTTATCTGGTCAACAAATCACCCTCATCAACGTTGGATGACAAGACTCCACAAGAGGTATGGACTGGTAAGGAACCTTCTCTCACACATCTAAAGGTATTTGGCTACGATGCATATGTTCATGTTCCAAAAGAAAATAGGAGTAAGCTGGATAAGAAAGATGAAAAATGTATCTTTATTGGATATAAAGATGGTCTCAAAGGTTATAATCTTTGAAACCCAGAAACTAAGAAGGTAGTGTATAGCCGAGATGTGGTATTTAGAGAAATGAAGGATGTTGTTAAACATGAAGTCCTACCAAGTAAGGAAGAACCAAATAAGATAGAGTTTGATTTAAAGGATGATGAAGCAGACTCTACAGAAGAACATCAATCAGAAGAAGAAGATCCTCATACTCCAGTATTGAGGAGATCAAATCAAGAAAGAAGGCTACCAGAAAAGTATAGTCCATCTAATTTTCGTTCAAATTTTTCTTTGTCTATTACTGATGATGATCTTAGAACTTTCAAGGAGGTAGTGGATTCAGAGGATGGAAATCTCTGGAAAAGGGCCATGGAAGAAGAAATGGCATCTTTGGATAAGAATGAGGCTTGGGATCTAGTGGAGTTGACAACTGGAAGAAATCCCATTGGCAACAAATGGGTATTTAAAAAGAAGCTGAATGCAGAAGGAAAAGTGGAGAAATACAAAGCTCAGTTAGTAGCAAAGGGTTATTCCCAAGTTGAGGGAATTGATTTTGGTAAGATTTTTTCTCCTATTGCCAAGTTAACCTCTATAAGATTTATGTTATATGTTACTACTGCATTTGATTTTGAAGTAGAACGGATGGATGTGAAGACAACATTCTTGCATGGGGATTTGGAAGAAGAAATCTTTACGAAGAAACCAAAAGGTTATGCTGTGAAAGGAAAGAAGGAGTTGGTATGCACGCTGAAAAAGTGCATGTATGGTTTAAAACAATTACCAAGGATGAGGTATCAAAAATTTGATACTTATATGTTGGGACTTGGCTTCACAAGAAGCAAAGAGGATCACTGTGTGTATTCTAAATTAATTGGTGATCATTTGATTTATTTGGTCTTGTATGTGGATGACATGTTGCTGATAGGAAAAAACAAGGACATTATCCAGGATGTGAAAATTCAGTTGTCCTCTAAATTCGACATGAAGGATCTTGCTGCTTCAAATTTCATTTTGGGCATGGAAATTAAAAGAGATCGAAAAAGAGGAAACTATGTTTAAATCAGAGAAAATATGTCGAGACAATATTGCAGAGGTTTAATATGCAGGAATGTAAACCAGTCAAGGTTCCTATTCCTGTTGGTGTAAAGTTATCTACGGATCAATGTCCCAAGACACATGAAGAAGAGGAGGACATGTCTCATGTTCCATATGAGAGTGCAGTTGGCAGTTTGATGTATGCAATGGTCTGTACTAGACCGGACATTGCACATGCAGTGGAAGTTTTGAGCAGGTATATGTCAAAACCAGAGAAGGAGCATTGGACAACAGTAAAAAGGGTTTTCAGGTATTTGCGTGGCACTGCTAGCTATGGATTGTGCTACGAAGGAAGACCGAGATTGGAAAGAGTGGTCGATATACATGGCTTTGTGGATGCAGACTGGGCTGGAGATTTGGATCATAGGAGATCGACAAGCGAGTATGTGTTTAACCTGTTTGGAGGAGCAATAAGTTGGATGAGCAAAAGATAGGCTGTAGTGGCACTTTCAACTATAGAATCTGAATACATGACAAAAAATCATGCAAGTAAGAAAGTAGTATGGTTACAAATATTGTGTTTAGGTATTGGGTTGGTACAACAAGCTGTAAGGATAGAGTGTGACAATTAGAGTGCAATTTTCCTGGCAAAGAATCCTTCTTATCATTAAAAGACAAAGCACATTGATGTTCAATATCACTTTGTGAGAGACATGATTGAAGAAAAGAAAGTATCCTTGATGAAGGTGGACACTTTGAAGAATGTTGCAAACTCGTTAACAAAATATGTGAGCACTGAGAAGTTCTCTTGGTGTAGAGGATCCATGGGCATTGCTGCCCTGGATTTTTGACTATGTAACCCTGTAACCCCCTGTATGCAAAGAAAACAACAAGTGGGAGAATGTTGGGTATGTGTTATATTATTTTCACGAGTAGTAGTGTCTAAGCGTATGCACCGGGTGTGCAGGGGTGTTAAAGGGGGGTGGAGCCCCCGGAAAAAAAAAAAATTATGCCTCGAGAAACGTGACACCTACCTCAGGAAAAGTGTCATGTATTTAGTTGGTTTTTTTCAACAGATGGTTTTGGACTAATCCAGGTTAAGGAATTAGGGTTTTGGACTAATCCAGGTCATTGGGTTAGGGTTTTGGATGCCGCTGGCTCCTATATGTATATTGTATTGTAAACAATGTAACACAATGAATGAACATAATATATGCTGGTTTTCCCGGTTTGGGTTTCTAGGGGAAAAATCTCTGTGTAATGTTTGTATTTTCCATTGTATATTTTCTATTCTTTTATGAATATATATTTACAATAGACATTGTACTAGGTTAGAATTTACATCTAGTATGAGGCCCACATGCCCCCTTCTCATTCTCGAAAGAAAAAAAATGAAACCCTACCCTCCTTGCTTTCATTCGAGCATTCACACTCTAGTCACTCCCTCTATCTCTACAAGCGACTAACGATTACTGGACTGGCTTCAAGGGCGCGTCCTTGGCTCCATGACCGACTTGGTGTATAGTATGGTGGATTCTCTCTACAAATCGAAGCTGATAGGGGGGGGGGTCACCTTTACGACGGGTATGAGTCTGTCTACCACGACATGGAGGCCACCCTCATGAGGAAGGATTGCATTAATATGGCCTATAGAGACCGTTTCCTCTTTTTATGGATGCAGAGGGACTCTACTTGAGGTTTTCGAAGAACTGATGGAAAGAAAGGATGGGTGCTCCCAAGAAAAAAAAAATGGATCCACAGTGTGTAGAAGTGGCTTGGTGTGGGTGGCATAGTCTAGATGAGTGCAGTGAGTCTTCCAATGAGTCATAAGCGTGCACTCGTCCCTGGCACTTGGCACTTGGTCACTGACTTGGATGCCTTGTGCACAAGCTTATGGACCCGTGTAATTACCTATAGGTACTCTCCTTGGCACTTTATGTGTAGGTGGTATCTTGTGCAAGAGTCGTTCCCCTCGGGGGCTCTCCTCGAGGCTTGGTGCTCGCTCTTGGGTGCTAATTTAGTGTTGTTTTTGGCTTATGGATTCGGTGTGTTGGGCTTACGTCCTCGTGGGATTTCTCCTTATTTCTTGGCTCTTGGTAATCACTGTCTTATTGGGAGGCATGGAGTTTGGTAACCATAGGTGAGTGTATGAAATCGAGCAGAAAAGGGCACCTTCCCTCGATCGATTCTTGCGGTAAGAGAAGGAAAGTTTTGGCTACATGGCCACCCTTCCTCCTCACTGTTCTCGAATTTGTATCAGTGCAAAAATAATAGGCCTGTGGGATCTTCCATTGGCTCCTTGTGTGTCCCATGAGCTTCCTCTTTGGCGCTCAAACTTGACACAGAGATATCTGGTATGCCGGTAGAGACAGGATTATGGAAAGGGATCGGATTCGAACTTCACCCAATACCCACACTCTTGTCCTTGTGTGTTGTGTTGTCATTTCTCCTCGTAGTCTGTACCTACTTTGTAGACCATGGTGTGTGGGATAAGGATCAAATTTGTTTCTGGCACCGAACTTTCACTTAATGCTTGTTGTATACTTGGCTCTTGGTGCTCAGGCTTATGCGTAGTGCACTCTATGCCCATGTGGGATCTTCCCTTGGGTTCACCTCTTGGCGATGTGCACAATGACTAATAAGCTGATGGGATCACCTCTTGAGGACCTTTGTGTTTGAGTGTATAGTGGCAAAGGGGTCCACTCCAATCCAATTTAACTTAGGATCTTTGGCACGTTATTGTAGTTGGTTTTGGTATGGCAGTGGATTGTTTAAAGATTACAAATTTTTTTGTTTGTTTGTTAACATTTTAATTTACTATGTAGGTAAGGGTTCTTTCTTGCAGTGAACAGGTTAAGTGGACAAAACAAGGGGACAGAGGTTGGAACACATCATGAGTGATTTTCTCTCTTTTCTTCCTAAGTTTCTCTAGTTACTTCCCTTAGGGTTTCTAGTGTCCTTTTTGGGTTATCTTAGGTTATGTTTAATGGTTTCTGGGATCATTTCTAGGGTTTTAGGGTTGTGTGTGGGTAAGCCCTTGGTTTCATTATTGAAACTGGGCTCTGATACCATTTGTAATGCTCTCTCTCTTTTAGGGTCTCTAGATATAATTAATTTCTATTGTAATGAATATTTTAAGTAAGAAAACGTTTATATATATGAAGTAAAATTTATAATTCTGAAAGATTTGCAGGTAAGAAGTTTCATTCACTACAATCTAGTTTTGGATTTACTTTCTGCAAGGAATAAACTGGTAAATATACAACATAATAAGAATTGGTATGCAACATAATAACAAGTTATTTTAGAATTTTCTTAATGCAAGAGTAAACTGGTAAATAAGAAATATAATAGAAACAACAAATTAATTTTAATATTTATGAATAAATCAACTAGTAAAATACATAACTCAACCTCAAGTTCTGATTGGTTTAGCCCCTTGCTCCTTTGTCCTTGTCTTGCCCAAACTGCCCAAAACTGAATATTTTCCTCCCAGTCAGCTAGCAATAGCCTCTCTGGCTCCCTATCTCCCAGAATTCTTTCGGTTTCCTAGCCCCCCGAGCCCAAAATCCCCAGCAATAGCAGTGCCCAAGTAAAAGTCCCCCAAAACAATTTTTCCTTCCAATCTCCTCATCCTTCCCTCCTTCTTCTAGAATTTTCCCAAAAAAGATAGACCCCCTTCCAAGTCCTCTCCCCTCTTCCTTATCCTCCTCTCTCGAATCCCCCTCCCTCATTCAATTCTCAACTGCCTTATCCCCTCATTAATTCCTTCACCTACCATTAAATAATAAAATAGTAAAAATATTCAAATGTATTTATTTTAATAATTAATTTAATTTAACTTAACAAATTATGATCAATAAAAAATAAAATTGGGTTGTTACATACACTCACCCTTCAAGAAACTCCATCCCAAAGTTACATTAATTTACAATACAAGGGTAATGATACATGATTCATACATCCATATCCGATAAAAAACATCATCAATTTAAAACACTTATACATACTAGTGTACATGTGCAAGGCATGCATGCATAGCTAGCACATACAAGACTCACACATGTACTAATGACAATAATTATCACACCTAAATTAATTCTTGTATGTGTCCAATCCAATCAACAATTCCATTCATTTCATAAAGAAAAGTAAACCACTTAAAATATTCAAAAAAAACCCTCAATTATAATAATTTAGCACAAGCAACATTCACTTAGATAATTGTAGTTCAGTTAAGAATATATATGTGTGTGTGTGTGTGTGTGTGAAGAAGAGGAGATCAAGAAATTATACTATAAGGTGGAAACTCCACACACTCTCAACTACTTCTAGTCATCCTTCCTCCCTAACCTATTTCCATATTCCTTCCCTATCGTTCCTTTGTTGGAATATCTTGGATCATCAACTATATTGACCTAACTCCAGATAGAACCCGTAAGAGGAAGTGTCAACTCCCTTGACCAAGCTTCCCCAACAGGAAATTGGCAGTCATCATCACACGTCTAGGGGAGCGTGAGCTAACACCATCCTCCCATGACTCCATCTATCAGAGGATACATGGTGGGAAATGCCTCCACCCCTCTTAATAGAACTAGGGTCAACACCCTACCATGGACCATACAGTGGCAGTGTGTTGTTGGGAATTTTGTCATCATATATTCAGTTTTAGGCAATCTCGCCACCTGAAAAACCTGCACTTGTCCACATATCATAGCAATTCATTTGAACCAACATAATTTTACATACAAAGATTCACACCATACTGTTTCTCGTTCAATGTTCACGACATCAACATTTTATTACCATTATCCTTTGGCTATTTCATAGCCCATTGACCTGTAGATTAGTCTATAACAAAAAATCATACATATCTATGCATTATTATCATGTAAATGCCTTTAATCATATCTTCAATTCGGTATACACATACCGACAACTTTAAATATAAAAAAATTCAAGTTAGAAATAGGTTGCATAATATCCATCATAATTCAAATAATGATAAACATTCATAGAATTGACATTCACATAGGTCCATATGTCTAAAATTTCAAGTGTATCATTAATAGTTTCACAGTTGATAGAAAATAAAAGATGATTAGGCCTTAATTAATTCTACCTGTCTAAGTCAAAAGGTGGCATTACATACACCCAACCTTCGGGAAACATATTCCCGAGGTGGTAAAAAAAGTGAGGGATGATCTCGTCGTAAGGTCTCTGCATCCTCCCAAGTATCATATCATGGGCTATACTTGTCCCACTAGACCTTAACTTGGTCTACCAGACAATTCCTGAGTTGTTGAACCCTACGGTCCAATATGCGTAATATTTCTATTATGATGGTTCCCGCGTCCGAGACCTGCAATTCCTTTCAATTCAGTTTGGATATCTGTCAACAACATAATGACATAGAACAGATACATGAAAAATATTATAAGTTTGATGCAAGTGGGGTGGCAGTACGAGACGATAGGAAACAGGTCCAATTCTCTCTTGTATTTTGAATGGTCCTATAAATTGAGGTGACAACTTTGTCCCCTTCCTCAACCGAATGGTACTCTTAGTAGGCCTGATACAAATGAAAATTCGATCTCCCACTTTATAACTTCGGTCAGTCCTATGTGCATCAACATAAATTTTATGTCTATCATGTGTTTCCTTTAGTCCTTGCCTAATCTGAATCACCTATTCCTCCATCTATTCAATGAGTAATGGCCCAACTATTACTCGGTCTTATAACCTTTCCCAACTCAACGGTGTCCTATATGGCCTTCCATATAGAGCTTCATAGGGTGGCTTTCCAATGGATCTATGAAATTTTTTATTGTAGGCGAACTATAACAAAGGTAGGTACTTTTCCCATTGGGTTTGATTATCCATAACATACGTCCTAAGAATGTATTCCATACCCTGATTTACTCTCTCAGTTTTCCCATTTGTTTCAAGATATGTTGTGCTTAAGTTCAACTGAGTTCCCAATGCTAACTGCAAACTTGTCCAAAACCTAGATGTGAATCAGGAGTCCCTATCTGAAACGATCTTCTTGGGTAACCCATGAAAACAGATGACTTCACTTATAAACACACGTGCCACATCAATGACATCATAATTATATCTAACTAGAATAAAATGAGAACTCTTGTTCAACTTATAAACTATCACAAGAATATCATTGTGCTTTAGTGATGTGAGTGGAAATCCCACAAAAAAATCCATATAAATGACTTCCCACTTGGACATAGAAACATCATGTGGTTGTAGGAGACCTTTCGGGTGGTGATGATCAACCTTCACTTGCTGACAATCAAGGCCCTTGGCAAAGAAATGGAGTACATCATGATTCATGCCTAACTAGAAGAAAATCTTCTTCATGTTTGCGTACATTTTCTTCACACCCGAATGCACACAATAAAGTGCTCTATGGGATTCCTTGAGTATGATGCTTTGAATATCCCCACCCTAGGGGATGTAAATACTTCCCTGATATCTTAACAATCCATCTACTTCAAGGCCATATCCTTCATACTTGGGTTCTAACTTCCTCTCACTCTGGAGGGATGAAGTAACCTTTAAATACCAACTATCTCCAAGAAGTTTCCCCAACACTCGCTCCCTCATATTAACCTTTAAGGGAACCAACAAGAAGAAACATGGTATCTGCTCAGGGAATCTGTGACCATGATCTCATTTTCATTGATGTACAAAATTCCAAAATCGTATTCACTTATAAACTCACTCCATCGCCTCTTCCTGGCATTTAGATCCCTTTGAGTGAAGATATTCTTTAATCTTTCATGGTCTGTTTTGAGATCAAAGCTTCACCCCACTAGATAATGCATCCAAAGCTTCAGAGCTAGCATTATAGTTTCCAACTCTAGATCATGAGAAGCATAAAGCTCCTCGTGTTTATTCAAATTTCTTGAAACATACGCTATCACTCCCTCATATTGCATTAGTATAACCCCCAATCCTTGCTTCGAGGCATCTGTGTAGGCTGTGAAGTATTTTTCCATATTCGACACTCATATAATTGGTGAATTGTTTAGTAACCTCTTAATCTCGATGAATGAAATATCGCATTCCTATGTCCATTCATACTCGACCCCCTTATGTTGCAAGTTGGTGATGGGTTTCAATATCTTAGATAACCCTTCCAAAAACCTCTGATAATAACCAACTAGCCCCATGAAAGCTTCACCTCATTAGCATTTTTCAGCACTGGCCATTCCATAATGGCCTTCACATTTTTTGGGTCCACAAGGATTCCTTCACCAAAAATGATATGACCTAAATAGTGAATCTCTTTTGGGAAGAAAGAACACTTCGACAACTTGCCATAAAATTTGTTCTCTTGAAGGCATGAAAACACCACTCTCAAGTGTTCCTCATGTTCTCCTTTTCTCTTGGAATAGATGAGGATATCATCCAGAAAGACCTGTAGAAAGTGGTCTAAGTACTTTTTGTTGAAAAGTCAACAAGAAACATGTGTCTAATTTACTTTTCCCTTAATTAAATTAGACAATAAATATTAATCTATTATTTCATTCATAACTGAGTCAGTTGGATTTGTAACAGAATTATAAGTGTAGTTAAGTGAGTTAAGATTAGTTGTACTAGTTGTAACTAAACATGCACTAGTGAGAGTTCAGTTAATCAGTGAACTCACATGCAATTGAAGATTCACCACAGTTAACTACATGCATGTCAGATCTAGTGGAGACCCAGTTGAGATAACAGGTGAAAGGGACAGTTTGGCTATCGATTGTGATTTGATCACACATGCAGTGGATATGTTTATGAGCATGTGCAAACTAGGAAATTGTTAATGATCATTGTGAGAATTCGAATTGCAGATTTTGTGCAGAGGAGGCAGGTTGTCTGGACACGGAAATTGGCACATGTATTTGTTGATTTGTGTATGACAGTGTGAAACGATTGTATTGTACTGAGAGCTCTAGGATTAGAGTTTTGTATGAGATTGTTTCATGATTCATGATATACATAATATATGATAGTGGGGTTTTTAGCTTTACACTTTCCCGGTAAAACTTTTGTGTTATGTGTTCTTGATATTTCACTTTGTGATTGTGGTTGTGATCGTGGTTTAATTTTCCACAAGAATAATAGTAGAAGCGATTATGTATTTAACAGTGGAATAATTGTTAGATCAGGAGAATCACAGGAAATACTTAATTTGTATCAAAAATTCTACATGGTATCAGAGCCACAGAGGCCACAGAGTCACAGAAGTGAGGTACGAACATTATTTCATTCTCGCAAGTCCCGTCTCTAGTAGGGTGTGAACCCTAGTATTGAAAACTACCATCATTTTTAGGAACAGTAATTCTTGCACCCTAGACAAAGGCAGGGTGCAAACTTCATTGGCATT
The DNA here is from genome assembly GCA_009831015.1 of Picea engelmannii. Classification (NCBI taxonomy): domain Eukaryota; kingdom Viridiplantae; phylum Streptophyta; class Pinopsida; order Pinales; family Pinaceae; genus Picea; species Picea engelmannii. Next base: position 1,166,409 of record ML777799.1, on the reverse strand, counting down.
CTCGCAGGCTACAGTGAATTAGGGTGCGAACTTCCCTCACCCTACAGTGAAGAAGGCTGCGAACTTCATTGGAATTCTCATAGGCTACAATGAAGCAGGGTGCGAACTTCCCTCACCCTACAATGAAGCAGGGTGCAAACTTACCAAGCAAGTTCGAAGGCTACACATAGGCAGGGTACGAACTTCCCTCAGGCTACTCTCAGGTGGGGTGCGAACCTCCTAGGGAAGAGGTATTGCAGGAGTTGAGTTTTGGGTTGGATAACATTTGAATTTGCAAGATTTTCTCGGTGCGACACTTGATTCAAGATCGAAAATGTCTTTCAATGGCTTGAGTTTGGATTATGCACTCAAGGGAAGCTTGAACTACATTTCTTGGAAGGACATGATGGAAGTAGTGCTCGAAGACAATGGCTTGAAGGGTTACATTGACAACGATGTTCCTAAGCTGGATGCGATAGATACTGCAAATATTGATGCATGGCAAAAGAAAATGGCGAAGGCGAGGAGGATTATTTTGGAGGGAGTACGAGACCACTTTGTCTCAAGTCTCCATGGAAAAACCACACCATATGCAATGTGGAAGGTTTTGACAGATCTGTTCCAAAACAGTAGTGACCATAGGAAATTGGCATTCAACGATAAACTTAGGAAGATCAAGATGGAGAAAGGAAACACAATTCCAAAATATCTCACAAAGTTTGTCCAATGTCGGGATGAGCTTGCAAGTGTGGGAATAACAATTGTTGTTGATGATTTGGTGAGCTTGAGGCTCCTAGGGATTCCTAAGAGTTGGAACAGTTATCAAGACTCTATCAATGGAAGGGAAAAGTTGTCGGATTGGGAATGACTATGGTCAGATATAGTGCAAGAGGAGTTCAGGCGGAAAACCAGAGATGGATCTTCATCAAAGCATGATGATGAAGAGGATTGTGCTTTGACTGCCAAGGCAAGGAAAGGGAAAGGGAAAAAATTCCATCCAAAATCCGAGTCTAAAGTCAAGAAGCTAGATTTTTCTAAAGTGAAGTGTTTTCACTATCACGAACATGGGCATCTCACTACTAATTGTCCATAGAAGAAGAAGAACAAGATGGTTGTTGGATCTGCGACTGGTGAGGCTCTTGTCTCACAATTTGAGCTTGACTTTGCTTTGATCGCATGCATGGATTCAAGTCCATCGGGATCGGTGTGGTATTTTCATAGTGGCGCTTCAATCCACATGACAGGAGATAAAGAGTCTTTCATTGACTTGGAGGAGAAAGACCTCAGAATGCATATAGAGATGGGCGATGATGGATGATACAGTGTAACTAGTATTGGTACCATTACCTTTCAGAGGGAGTTAGGTAAACCATTTCAATTCAAAAATGTTATGCATGTTCCAGGTCTGAAGAAAAACTTGGTCTCAGTCGCAATGTTGGAGGACAAAGGCCATGATGTTGTTTTTAGCAGTGGTAAAGCCTACCTATGACATAAAGAAATAGGTCAAGTCAAGAAGATAGGGATTCGAGTTAAGAATCTCTACATGCTGGAGGTAGATGGCTGCAATGCCATGATAGGCAAGGTAGAAAAGGTGGTGAGCCGGGATGAGGGCGAATTATGGCATAGGAGATTGGGCCATCTTCATCATGGAGCCTTAAAGATCATGCAACAAATATCTACTGGACTTCCAAGGGGAACACTTGCTCAGTTAGATCAGTGCAAGGGGTGCACACTGAGGAAGTATGTAAAGTCCACCTTTCATGAAAAGGAGAACCGTGTTTCGGTAATCCTGGAGAGAATTCACATGGACGAGTGTGGACCATTCTCGGTTGATTCAACAACAAAACATAGGTATTATGTTATTTTTGTTGATGACTTTTCTCGTAAATGCTGGATATTATTCATGCAGAAGAAGGATCAAACATTCTCAAAGTTCTGTGAGTTTAAATCATTGGTGGAGAAAGAATCAGGGAAGCAAGTGAAGGCTCTAAGGAGCGATAATGGTGGAGAATACATATCTAACAAATTCAAAGACTTTTGCAGTAGAGAAGGAATTCGAAGAGAACTCATAGCGCCTCATAACCCACAACAAAATGGGGTCGCGGAGAGAAAGAACAAAATGATCGTGGGTGTAGCACAAGCGATGTTGCATGATCAAGGCCTACCAATGCATTTGTGGCCAGAAGCATGCAATATTGTGGTTTATGTGCAGAATCGTTGTCCTCATAGAGTACTTGGCATGAGTACACATGAAGAAGCTTTTACTGGTAAGCAACTTGATGTTTCGCATTTAAATTTTTTTGGCTCATCTGTTTTTGTGCATGTGAACAAGGATGCTAGGAAGAAGCTGGAACCGACTGATAAAGTTGGGACATTTGTGGGGTACAAAGAAACACCCCATAATTATCGTGTGTATTTTTCGAATAGTAAGATGACTATTATGCGATAGGATATAAAATTCGATGAGGGGAAATCCATGCAGTTGTCGCTTGAGAGGGAGCTAGACTTGCATGCAGAAGAGGAACTGCTGGCTTCCAAGGATGAGTCTCAAGATGTGGATCAGCCACATGAGGAGGTTCATGGAGTGGAGGAAACCACTCAAGCATATCCATCCATCATAAATGGCATAAATCACACCATTGAAGCTGACAGATTGAGACTAGATGTTACACAGAATGTAGGAGCCCCTATTTCACAGCGCAGACAGAGACAGTCTCCTGATCGATTTGCTGGATACATGGCTCTCATGAGCAAATGTATTGTGACTGAACCATCTTCCTTTCAGGAAGCAGTGTAGGACCCCACTTGGGTTGATGCTATGGTAGAGGAGTATGACTCCATTGTCAAAAATAGTGCATGGGATATTGTCCCAAGACCAGTCAAAAAATCAGTGGTAGGTTCGAGATGGATCTACAAGGTAAAGCAAGTTGTTGATGGGAGTGTGGAGAAATACAAGACCAAGTTTGTGGCTTAGGGATTCTCACAAATCGAGGGGATAGATTATGATGAGACCTTTGCACCTGTCACAAGATACTCTTCCATAAGATCCATCCTTGCACTCTCAGCGCAGATGGGCTGGCGCATTCATCAAATGGATGTAAAAAATGTGTTCCTCAATGGGATCATTGAGGAAGAAGTGTACATTGAGAAGCCAGAAGGTTTTGAGACCTTTGACAGAGAGTCGCATGTCTGCAGACTCAAGAGAGCATTGTATGGGTTGAAGCAAGCACCCCGTGCTTGGTACACTCGAATAGACAACTATTTCACCAGATTGGGCTTCACCAAAAGTGAAGCGGATGCAAACCTATACCAAATTGTGGTGGAGGGTAAGCTTTTGATCATTGTTCTTTATGTTGATGATTTAATACTGACTGGTGATGAGCAGTTGATACACTCATGCAAGGAGGACCTTGCAAAGGAGTTTGAGATGAAGGATTTGGGCCTTCTTCATTATTTCCTTGGATTGGAAATATGACAGCGAGATGGTGAACTTTTTGTGTCTCAAGGAAAGTATACAAGAGAGATACTGGGTAAGTTTCACATGGAGGGCTGCAAACCCATGGATACTCCTCTTCCAGGAAAATGGAGGAAAGAGGATGCTACTTCTGGAGTAGTGGATGCTACTGTCTATCGACAGTTAGTAGGTTCGCTAATGTATTTAGTGAACATGAGACCAAACATTTTCTATGCGGTTAACCAGCTAAGTCAAGCGATGGTTAAGCCTACCAAACTCTTTTGGAAGGTGGGTAAGCATGTCCTGAGATATCTGAAGGGCACATCTGAGTATGGATTAGGGTACATACAGATGGATGAGGTGAAGTTTCATGGCTTCATGGATGCATATTGGGCAGGCATCCCAACAGACAGAAAGAGCACAACAGGGGGGATCTTTAGTATCATATCTATAGTTGTTTCTTGGTACAATAGGAAATAGAGATCTGTGGCACTTAGTTCAGCGGAAAAGGAATACATGGCAGTGAGCCAAGCTGCATGTGAGGCTATCTGGATGAGGAAGATCTTGGTTGGTTTGTTTGGTTTTCATTTAGATCTGATAGTGATTTATTGTGATAATCAAAGTTGCATTAAACTCTTGATTAATCCTATGTTTCATGACAGATCTAAGAATATAGATATCCCGTATCATCATCTTAGACATTGTGTGCAGCGGAAGATCATGTTTCTTCAATACATTCCTATGGAAGATCAAGATGCAGACATTCTGATGAAGGAGCTCACCAGGAGAAAATTTGAATATCATAGAGACAAGATTGGGGTGAAGGATAATCCCTTTCTTGTTGAGAGGGAGTGTTGAAAAGTCAACAAGAAACATGTGTCTAATTTACTTTTCCCTTAATTAAACTAGACAATAAATATTAATCTATCATTTCATTCATAACTGAGTGAGTTGGATTTGTAACAGAAATATAAGTGTAGTTAAGTGAGTTAAGATCAGTTGTACTAGTTGTAACTAAACATGCACTGGTGAGAGTTCAGTTAATCAGTGAACTCACATGCAACTGAAGATTCACCACGGTTAACTACATGCATGTCAGATCCAGTGGAGACCCAATTGAGATAACAGGTGAAAGGGACAGTTTGGCTATCAGTTGTGATTTGATCACACATGCAGTGGATATGCTTATGAGCATGTGCAAACTAGGCAATTGTTAATGATCATTGTGAGAATTCGAATTGCAGAGTTTGTGCAGAGGAGGCAGGCTGTCTGGACACGGAAATTGGCACATGTATTTGTTGATTTGTGTATGACAATGTGAGACAATTGTATTGTACTGAGAGCTCTTGGATTAGAGTTTTGTATGAGATTGTTTCATGATTCATGATATACATAATATATGATAGTGGGGTTTTTAGCTTTACGCTTTCCCGGTAAAACTTTTGTGTTATGTGTTCTTGATATTTCACTTTGTGGTTGTGGTTGTGATCGTGGTTTAATTTTCCACAAGAATAATAGTAGAAGAAATTATGTATTTAACAATGGCGTAATTGTTAGATCAGGAGAATTGCAGGAAATACTTAATTTGTATCGAAATTTCTACACTTTCGGAATACACCTTTCATGAGGCTCATGAATACTATTGGTGCATTGGTCAAACCAAAAGGTACTACAATGAACTCGTAATTCCCAAAACGAGTTCAAAAGACAGTTTTAGGAATATCTCCTTCCTTAACCCTTAACCGGTGATACCTTGATCGCAGATCAATTTTTTAGAAAATTGTTGCTCCTTTCATCTAATAAAAGAGATCATCTATATGTGGCATTGGGTACCTATTTTTCACTATAGCATGGTTCAAGTCCATGTAATCTATACACAATCGTAAGGAACCATCCTTCTTCTTGAAAACAATTACTGGTGCACCCTAAGGTGAGACACTAGGTCTTATTATCCCTAAGTCAAGTAGTTCCTTCAACTGCATCTCCAACTCACAAATGTTTGGCACCGTCATCCTATACGGTGCCTTGGATATTGGCTCAACAACAGGTTTTATCTCAATGGTAAAATCAAGATCCCTCTTAGGAGGTAACCCTAGCAACTCTTTTAGAAAAATATCCTTAAACTCTGACAATACTGGATACTGATACATGTAGGGTCCTTTCCCTTCATTGACTACTTCAACTACATATAATTGAAAACCTTTCCTCATGCAATGTTTTACCTTCATGGTCGAGATAAAGAATAGATACACCTTCCTCCGTACACTGTGGATCTCTACTGACCTTCCTTCATCGTCAACACAAAGCACCCTTTTCGCAAAACAACCTACCATAGCTCAATGTGCTTCTAACCAATCCATCCTAATGATTATGTCCCTAGAGTAGTGATGTACACCTTCAACCTAGTAGTACACACTCCCAGGTAAAATAGAAATTTATCAACGGTAGGACCTACTGCTTGTTTTTCCCCCGAAGCCATCTCAACTTGTTTAAAGTCATTGTGCTCGTAGGCTACCAGCCCACACTTTTCTGATGTACACTGTGAAATGAAACTATGAGACAAGGTCTGGGATAAGGTGCAACTGCCTCTCCAGATTACCCCACCAGTTCAAGGAATTATCCCTCAACTGAAAGTTCGCTATCTTCACCTTTGATGTGGAAGCATAGTCTCTTAAGGTGAAACATCACATCATTCCTTCCAACCATGCCTCTTCTCATTCACTTGCACGACCCGCAACAAACTCTGGGAGTTTGATTTTCTGCAGTTCTCTAGTGATGTCCCTTGGTGGAGGCCCTCCTTTTGAGTCCCTAGATGCTTCAGGGTTACCCACTCCAAAAGGTGGGGGTTTCACTTTGACCTCTGTTGAATGGCATCCCATTCAGGAAATGGTGGTGGCAACGCCGATGTTGGTGGTCCTTGCGACGATGCCCCTTGGCCTTGATTTCCCCAAGTCCTAACCATCTTGAATAACTGAATCTTCATCCAACCAAAAGCTTATTAGAAAAGGGTTTAAGGCATTCGACGTTTTACTCAAACTTATATCTGCAAACGTAGAGTTAGGCATATGTTTCTGTATACTTTTCTATAAACATACATTACTCCCATAAGGTAAGTGGCTAAAGATCGGGGTCGAAAGCCTCTAAACTTGGTAACTTCGTCGGGGTAAGATACCAACTTTCTTACCTTTCTAGCTATGCTAGTCTTACAACACACTCGCTAATTACTCTTATCTTACATCTTTAGTGTGCATCAAATTCTTCCAACATCATAGCCCTTATTAAACCATAAACACAATTATATATATATATATATATATATATATATATATATATATATATATATATATATATGGCTATACTTTAATGACAATAATTTTAATTAAATTTGAATTAAACCCAATTAGGTACTTAATTGGCATCCTTATGTTTATGGACATAAGGGTTTATATATTTATTTAAGAGATCAAAAAATATATTATTAGTGTAACCCTAACCCTACTCGTTATATCAATTTATATATAAATTAATTTATTTCCTATCCAACTATATCCAATTAATGATATATATGAATTAAGCCATAACACGAACATTATAGAAAAAAAATGGAAAACATACATCAAAGTTTGTTGTGTGTTTAAATGAATGTGCCACGTAGAGCCAATTGAGAGAAACCAAAGGAGGGCTCAATTATTTACATGAAAACTTCAAACATAAATAAGAAGATGAGCATGTTGAATTATTATTATTTTTTTAAATAGAAAAGACTTAGGAGATAAAATGTAAATGCATGGACATTTGAACTAATCAATTTTATCTTTTCTTGTCTTCATGAGTAATGGTAATGGTAATGGAGTTTGATTTTTTTCGCTTGTTAAATGTCATTCGACTTTGTTGAAAGGTTTGCATTGTTTATCTATATATTATTATAGATATCCAATTTATATTATTAAAGTATATACTTTATATATTATTTTGTATTATTAAATTATATTCTAACATTATTTGAGGTTACTTCATTTTTTATATTTTTTTATCTATAGGATTTAACACTTTTTAAATTTAAGATAAGAAAATGGTAAATTACAAAAATTAAATATAAAATAAATAATAATAATAAATAAATTAAAATGAAATAATTAACAATATATATATTTTTTTAAATCACATTGGATGGTGGTTGGAAACACGTTGTGCAATGACTCATCTAGCTCTATCTTGGTGTTCTTGACCTTTGGGCTTTGAAGATCGAAATTTCGTCTCGGTGGACTCGAACACTTGGATGATGTTTGAAAATGGCGATGGGTTTACAATCGTGGGACCTTGCATGAGGCTCACGTGCCCCCTTCTCTTTCTTGAAATAAAAAAAATGAAACCCTACCCTCCTTGCTTTCAGTCAAGCATTCACACTCTAGTCACTCCCTCTTTCTCTGCAAGCGACTAAGGGTTACTAGACTGGCTTCAAGGGCATGTCCTTGGCTCCATGACCGGCTAAGCGTAGGGTATGGAAGATTCTCTCTACAAATTGAAGCTAATAAAGGGGGGGGTTTTCACCTTTACAATGAGCAAGAGGCGGTCTGCACCGACATGGAGGTCGCCCTCACAAGGAAGGATTGAATTAATACGACCTACATAGATCATTGCCTCTTTTATGGCTGCGAAGGGACTCTACTTGAGGTTTTTGGAAAGTTGATGGGAAAAAAGGACGGGTGCTCCCATAGAGAAAAAAAAAAAGCCTTGGTGTGGAGCGACAACTCGGTGTGGGCGAAACCGTGTGGTTGAACGAAGTGAGTCTTTAAATGAATCATAGGCCCTTAATATTACCACTTTCTCTCATGGGATCTTCCCTGGCGCTTGACACTTGGTTGTTGATTGGATGCCTTGTGCACAAGCTTATGGACCCATCAACTTCCCTATGGGTACTCTCCTTGGCGCTCTATGTGTAGGTGTTGTCTTATGCAAGAGTCGTGCCCCTAGTGGGCTCTCCTCGTGGCTTGGTGCTCACTCTTGGGCACTACTTTAGTGTTTTTTGTGGCTTATGGATCCAACGTTGTGGGCTTACGTCCTCGTGGGATTTCTCCTTATGGCTTGGCGCTTGGTAATCGTTGTCTTCTTGGGAGGCATGGCGGTTGGTAATCACAGGTGAGTGTATGAAGTCGAGCAAAAAAGGGTTCCTTCCCTCAACCAATTCTTGAGGTGAGAGGTGGAAAGGTTGGCTACATGGTTGCCTTGCTTCACATTGTTCTTGAATCTGTCTAAGTGCAAAGATAATAGGCCCGTGGGATCTTCCCTTGGCTCCTTATGTGTCCCATGAGCTTCCTCTATGGAACTTGAACTTGACATAGAGATATCTGGTATTCCGGTAGAGACATGATTGTGGACAAGGACCGGGTTAGAACTTTGCCCAATCCCCACACGCCTGTCCTTGCGTGTTGTGTTGTTGTTTCTCCTTGTAGTCTGTACCTACATTGTAGAATGTGGTCCTTGGGATAAGGATCAAATTTGTTTCTGGCACTGAATTTTTACTTAATGGTTGTTGTAGACTTGGATCTTGGTGCTTGGGCTTACACATAGTGCATTGTATGCCCATGTGGGCTCTTCCCTTAGGCTCACATCTTGTCGATGTGCACAATGACTAATAGGCCCATGGTCTCACCTCTTGGCGACCTTGTGTTTGAGTGTATGCACTGCCTTTGTGGATTGAGCTCAGGATTTGAATGTGTTGATTGTGGTGATGCCATAAAGTATAACTTGATGATCAAACCCAAATTTTATCATTTTATCAGAATAAATGACAAATTTGTTTTTTGTGACAGTGGAAAAGGGTTCCACTCCAGTCCCATTTAACTTAGGATATTTGGCATGTTATTGTAGTTGGTTTTGGTACGGTAGTGGACTATTTAAAGATTACAAGTTTTTTTGTTTGTTTGTTTACATTTATATTTAATTTGCAGGTAAGGGTTCTTTCTTGTAGTGAAGAGGTTAAGTGGACGAAACAAGGGGATGGAGGTTGGAACACATCATGAGTTATTTTCTTTCTTTTCTTCCCAAGTTTATTTGGTTACTTCCCTTAGGGTTTCTGTTGTCCTTTCTGGGTTATCTCAACTTATTTTTAATGGTTTCAGGGGTCATTTCTAGGGTTTCAGGGTTGTGTTTTTATGGTTGTGCGTGGGTAAGCCCTTGGTTTCAGTTTTAAAACCAGGCCCTGATACCATTTGTAATTATGTCTCTCTTTCAGGGCCTATATATATAATTAATTTCTACTGTAATGACTCTTTTAAGTAAGAAAATTTATATATATATTAAGTAAAATTTATAATTCTGAAAGATCTACAAGTAAGAAGTTCCATTCACCGCAATTTAGTTTGGGATTTTCTTTCTGCAAGGAATAAACTGGTAAATAGATAGCTTAATAGAAATTGGTATGCAACATAATAGAAACTTAGTTTAGATTTTTATTGATGGAAGAATAAATTGATAAATAGGAAGTATAATAGCAAAAACAAATTGATTTCAATATTTACGAATAAATCAACAAGTAAAATGCATACCTCAACCTCAAGTTCTGGTTGATTTAGCCCCTTGTAACTTTGTCCTTTTCCTTATCCAAACTTCCCAAAACTGAATATTTTCCTCTGATCCAACTAGGAACAGCCTCTCCGGCTCCCTAGATCCAGGAATCCTTGTGTTTTCCTGGCCCCCGAGCCCAAAATTCCCAGCAACAAAAGTATTGCCAAAGTAAAAGTCCCCCAAAACAATTTTTTCCTTCCAATCTCCTCCTCCTTCCCTCCTTCTTCTAGAATTTTCCCAAAAAATAAAGACCCTCTTCCAAGTCCTCTCCCCTCTCCTTCATCCTCCTCTCTTGAATCCCCCTCCCTCATTCAATTCCCAACTACCTTATCCCCTCATTAATTCCCTCACCTACCATTAGATGATACAATAGGAAAAAGATTCAAATGTATTTATTTTAAAAAATAATTTAATTTAACTTAACAAATTATGATCAATAAAAAATCAATTTGGGATATTACACAAACTATTTCCTTAGCCCTGAATCCAAGGAAAAATTAGTTAATGAGAAGGGGTGGTAGTTGAACAACCAACCACCCCCATGAATACAGGTATGAGAAATTTGGCTAGGAAAATAGAAGCTACCAACCAAGGGTAAAACAATGTACAAATTTTGCACCCAGTTTGACCTCATGTTCTCCTTCTGACAGAAGGAACATGACATGTCGAGAACCCTCCATTTTGGGGAATGTGATTAGAGAAGAAAAAGTTGAGGAGGAATCATTTTGGGTGGTAGGAATGATTTGAGATTCGAGGTCCCCATTCTGAACTGAGAGGCCAAGAGATTGATGTTGGGAGGGCATATGATAAACCTAAATGAGGCCTGGGCTAGGTGGGTATGAGGTAATCCTACCATATTACCCCGAAAACTAGAGGAAGAATTTCCTGGTGGTATCATTGTTACATATTATCTTGATGACCTCAGTGATCACCTAACAACATGTGTTTATGTTCCCTGAAAATATTAAAAGAAGACTTTCTCCATGGGAAAAGTGATTTTCTTTCCTCCTTCAAATACCATGTCAAGGAAGGTCGTCGCACTCTGCTATATCCATGGGGTGTGACGATGCCTGATTGTCGCACTCTGCCTTGAACCTGGACTGTGTCATCGTCACATGTTTCTTGTGCATAGGGTGTGACGATGCTTAAAGCATGAGAAAAGTGAAAATTTCACAAATGTTCCAGAAGGGAATCTTCTAGAAGATGAGGTGGCCTATGATCGGTTTGGATCTTACTTGCTTCTCTGATTTGGTGGGATCATCCTAGTATCCTCATCCTTCTCTCTTTCACACTATATAAAGAGGGACATCTCACGGAAAAGGCTAAGGTTGAATAGGCTAAGATTTGTATGGAGAGTTCTATTTCAGATTATTCTTGAGAAATTTGCTTTAGTTCTTCAAGTCAGTTTGTGGATCTTCTTCATTCAAGGCATTGGAGAAAAGGTGTGTGTGTAGAAGCAAAGAGCCATCGAAAGGGGACCTTGCAACATCAAGGCATGGGTTGTATTCTCCACTCTCTATTCACTTAATATAGTAATACATTTATTCCCTATGTAAGCATATCGTCTTCTATTGTATAATTCCTTGATCATATACATAGACTTCATCAAAACACATATATCTTTGTTTTCCCTCTTTGTTGGTTTGTGATTCGTACACAGGCTTACTATTCTGCAAACTCAAGGAACGAAACCATAAGGACAACACTAGCGAGGAACAAGCGTTGTTTAAAAGGTATGTCACCTGTACCTCATTAAACTAGTTTATATGATGATGAAGTTTAAGGTGAAGTGTGTATTTTGTTTTGTTTTGTTCTAATTTCCTATGGAATATAGGGAGATCTATTTGTGTCCACACTTACCGATTAATTCGGTAACAATCATGGCTTGGAACAGGGGTAGCCTACTGTTGAAGTAACTGAACATGCAGAGCCTATGGTTGGGTGGAAAGGTGAACACCCACAGTCAGTTGGCTGGTCACCAATTGTAACAAATAAGTACCCCTTACACTTTGTGTGTTAAGTAAAATAAATATATTGGTACCCGTGATTGTATTCATGGTTCTGTAAGCCTACTTGAAGAATGGATTGATTGTTCTTATTGCAAGCATGTGAACTTGAGTAATGTTGGGATAATATGAATGCTTGTTTCTTATGGATGCTTCATGGATAGATATGTATGTATATCTGAAATGAATCCCTGCATTATATGCAATGTCTATTATACTAATTAAGCCTATTTATTAGACAAATAGTTTATTGCATTTGCAACCCTTGTATTAATGTAAACACATATATGTAGGGGAAGATATTTTCTTTGCACATCTAAATATAAGCACTCTGTATTTCTCTAAAATAAAGAAATAAACATCTAATGATTCTTCCTGTGTGCACAATAGGTACTCTACGGTAATATGTTTTCTATGAAAAGAAAACTTGCATGTAAAATAAGGATTTATCTTGGAAGAACCATAAACGATTGAAGAAAAGCTTGAAGGATTCTTGAAATCTACTAAGTCTTGAATTTCATATTTTTAACTTGCATAAATCCTGTGTTTTGATGGAGAAAGAATCCTAGTCATCGATCTAATATTCAAGTAGATCAAGGTCCTTTGTCGAAGTAGGCTATACTTCCTAGAAAATATGTACTCCGAGTCAATGAGAATCGTTTATCCATCGGAGGGTAGATATGGTAGAATATGGACTGTTAATTTTGTTGAGGTGTTCAATATCGGGGATCCAATGACATAGAAGGCCTAAAGTAATCACATTCGTTGGATCGACATAGAGAATAGATCATGACCCTTCATTGGAGTAGGACATGAGGACTGTGGAAGATGCTTCCAGGACCATCAATTTGTCATGGGATCAGGAGTCAAAAGATTTAGACCATTGGTCAGAGGATGATGGTCAGAGTAACCTTGGAGACCCAGAGTGAAGGAATTCCGATGAGGGAGGTCCGAGGGACAATATAGATCGTTAATTGGAGTAGGAATGAGATCAATTTTCAATCATAGATCTTCATGGGGTCTTGTCTAAGCAAGGTTAAGAGGGAAGGTGACATATTTTTGATGTCATGTTGACGGGGAGCACCTACGTACCCAAGGATCATACGTGGAAACCTGTATTTCATCGAAGGAATTGGGAGTGGGTCCTTGTTGAGCTTAGGATTTTGAGAAAGCACATTATTTTCAAGCATAGGATCTGTGGGTAGAGAGACCTCCATTGTTGATCAAGGGTTAGGTTTTCAGAACACTTGCACGTTAGGTTGATGAGGGACTTTGACGGTAAGACTCTGAGAGGTTATCTCGACCATAGAATAGGTAGAGTCTGAGTTGAGACCTCAATCGTTCGATCTATGATCCATCTCGAGGGGGGATTAAAATAGTACGATGATGTCATGATGATGTGTAATACCAACAAGGTATATTATGTATCCCTTAGGGTGATGCGTGGTGATATCTGATTGGCCAATGGGCTAAGCATGGACCAGTTGGGCGAGAAGGGCCTTAAAAACTCTTCTTGAACATTAGTCGTTATATCTAAGCATCGAAATATCTCAACCGTTCATCAGAGAGGGCTGGTCGGAATGAATGGTGGTCCCAGTTGGGAAGGAACTCCAATGGGAGTACTTCGAGGGATGACTAGGACCATAGATCGACGAAAGAAAGATCAAATCCTAGCCATTGGTTTTGAACTATAAGCCTCCGAACTGAGGACGATTGTATGCTCGATGATGATGTGTTGAATTGAAATTATACCAAGTAACATAAAGATATTGATCCACGTGTCACACTAGCATTGTGCCACATGTCAAGTAGAATGAATTTATTAGTAAGGACCTTATAATAGATTTTGAGTGCCACATGTCATGACTAGGTGGCAGGGCCATGTGTCCGAACAAGTGCCAACCAATGTGTACAAAGGTGGGCACGTGTCAATTTGCAATTCGTAGGATAGGCCTAATACATGTTGTGTCATTTTTCTACCTAGGGATGTTGGGTGTGTGTTATATTCTTTGCATGTATGTGTGTGTGGGTGCGTCAGATACGACAACTACGTCTGGCGATCCCTAAAAACATTGTATATATTGTATGGCGAATGGTGAAATTCAATATAATGAAAATAAGAAAGGTTTTCCCGGTTGAGGGTTTCTGGTAAAAATCTCTGTGTAATCTGTGTATGAGCCATTGATTAATTTATGTATTTCTTAAGAATCTATATGCATTGCTTTACTTCGCAGCTTTAAAACTTACAAGGGATAGGTGTCTTAACCATTACCGTTAGATCTTAGGTGAAGAGATCTTGACTATTCATTGTAGGGTTGTATTTGGAGTGGGTTACAAAGATACACTCCGATGAAGGAAATCCGAGATGAAATCAAGGTCGTCAATCTACCAAGATCAACAGGATACAACAAATGATCTGGATCATTGATTTTTCACTAAGAGAACAAGAGTAAAGAGGATGACATGGAGGGTTCCACGTGTCGATCATAGAAGGTGCCACATGAAATATTTATTTGGCACCTATAGGTGGAAGTCTATGAGAAATATGAGTGCCATGTGTCAGGTGGCTATGGTGCCACGTGCCATGTAGAGATGGCATCACATGCCAAGAGGATATGGGAACATTTAGGTGAAAATTACGAGGGAATATCTGAGTTGTTGATCGTAGAGGGTTGCGATGAAATGACAATCCTTGATTTCTTGAAGGCTCTACAAGGTACTCCAACAAGAGGGACTCTAAGAGGTGATCATATTTGTAGGTCGAAAAATAGGATGAGATGCAATATCTATCATCGATCTCTCTCGGTACCACTTGGTCGAGGAGAAAAGGGGTTAAAAGAATTAGGGGTCAATTGTCATGCATGTAAATACCTTGATGCATCCAGAGTTGTTGATTAAATGACCTCGAGAGCCATCAGATCAGTCAGAGCACATATGGTCGAAGTATACATTCGAAGTGGGATATAGTTCCATGGAAATGGAACTCTGATGAGAGGGGCCCAAAAGAATCATAGTCGTCAAATTAGAGAATGGGCTAAGGGTCCTATAGGGTGAGGATGAAAGGGTTAGGTGGTGGATACAACATCTACGCCATTTCAAAACACAAGTTGCAGGAGCCACATGGATGTCATGTGGAAATGAAGTGACTTGAGGAAAATATTGTAAGGAACCTGAAACTTTAAGGGGACATAAATTTTGATCCAGAGCTCAGTTTTGAGCATGATTAAATTCATTTGAAATCTCTCGATAGGAAAAAGACGATGGTGCCCTTGAGAAAAGGTTTCAAGATGATTGAGGAAAAACAAAATTTTTGATACTCTATCCCTTAAAAGGATACTTAGGGGGTTGGGTGTGTTACAAAGTGGTATCAGAGTGATCTAAAACCCTAGGCCTAGATGGGTCGGAGTAGTCATAGGAATGGTATGTTAAGGATAATATGATCCTGTTGAAAATTGTTTTCTACCTTAAAATTGTGTTTGCTATCTACACTAACTCTTTCAGAGGAAGGACTACGGATTCAAAATTGCTTTCATTAAAAATGTTACTTAAAATAGGAAATTTTAACCTGTTGATTGCAACAACAGAGTTACATTATTTCTTTGTTGCAATGATAACTACTCCTACAATAGTGGGAACATATTGGCATGCGTTAATGGTAAGACCTGAATGTGAACAAAAAAAATGGCGAGACTTGTTATAGGGATTGTATAAGTTTATAGAATGTATAAACTAGTCAATGTAATGTCATTACTAGGTTATGGGTTGATGGAGCCTTGGAAATTATAAATTGCTGCTTAAAAAAAAAGATATTTGGCCTTGTGTGTATAATTCCCTATGTTTAGGGGCTTGAAGGAAATTATGTAAGGTCAATTTACTTGACCAGTAATGAATGAAACTTGTTGTTGAAATGACCTAATTAAGTAAAGAAAAAATAAGTTATTTGAACTGATGATAGTCCTCATAAAAGAGTTGAAATGACTTGATTATATGAACCAGTTTATGAGCTCATGGTTGTACAAAAATGTGTACCTGTCTGTTGATCTGGATACTTGTTCATGCATGAAAATACAATATGTGGATATGTTTTAATGAGTAAGCATGGATGCAATAGGAAAATAGACATATTATAATTGGTGGAGGGTTGTAAAGTATGGTCTGCAGGTGGACTTTCAGTGAAGGATGATTTGGTATCAATAGGAAAACTAGCAATGTGAGTAGAGTGTGGATTGCATAATACCTTAGGAGGATAAAGTAGAATGATTAATGAAATGTTGATCTAAAGTCTAGTAAGGGAAATGTTTGGGAATTTCCAGATAACCAATGGATTAGATTGACATCCATAGGTGGATGGTAGCCATATATGTATGGATTGGTAGGAAAGTGGTATTGAGAGGGAGTCTAGGTAAAAATTCCATTTGTAGAGGCATGTTGTCCAGGAATTGAATTAAAGCATGAAAATAAGTTAAAATGTCTATTTTGTTGCCTTGGGTAATGCTGAAATTTCCTAGATTGCATCTCTAAATTTTGGAATGTTGTTATAAAGGAAGGGAAAGAGAGGTTTCTCGTTGTTTATTACCCAGTACATAGGGCAACATAATCAATATTTATGCTTGCAAGACTTTCCATGTGAATAGTTGTATGATCTAAAGAACGTTGACGTTAAGGTTAAAATATGGATGACATAGAAAAGGTGCAAGCAGTGAACTTGTATGATGACATCAATGTGTGTGTGTGTGTGTGTGTGTGTGTGTGTGTGTGTGTGTGTGTGTGTGTGTGTGTGTGTGTGTGTGTGTGTGTGTGTGTGTGAGAGGTGAGGCAAGATCTGTACTTGTCTAGATGGGATAATACCATAGATGCATGGTCGACCCTAGGACAAAGGGTGTGAATTTTCCTATTAAATAATAGCTTAAGGAAGGTGTACTTCACTCCTCAGGAAAAACTACTGTAAAATGTTGAAGGAGAAAAGGAACAAGAATGCTTTGTGTTATGAAAGAAGGAAATATGATTGTGACAATGCATTTAAAATTTTCATGTGAATGACTAAAAATAATCACTAGTTAAAATAATTTTAAAGTAAATATGCATGTGAACTGTAGAGTGTGCCTATGGTAGAAACACATAGTATGTTGATGCATCCAGTTAAGTGCATTGTGAATGGAATCACAATAGAATAATTTGCATGTGTAGATGTGCAAAATAAATGCATAATAAGAATGCATGCCTAGTTCTATATAAGAATTGGGTAAATCTATAAAGTTGATGCCAACTCGGGATTGAGATCGTTTCAAGGAATGATGGACGTGCAACAAGACAGTTGCATGATAAAGAAGTTCCATGTTGGGGAATTGTGTAAGGACTCTGTCAGAAGAACAGAGCTAAAACCTCAATGGTTGTTGAAAATTTTACAATGGATTGCAAATTATATTTGTAAATGAATCCTAGATTACATTCTAAAATGTTATGCATGAATGAAAGGATAAAAAATGAATGAGTGACCATTTTGAAATCTGAATGGAAATGTGAAGAATGCACAAGTTATAATTCATTGTGAACAAAAATCTTGATGCTATAGCTTGTAGAAGGATTCAAGAAGGATCTGATTAAGACTACCCGAGGAATAGAGAAGGTAGATCCCCACGAGGGATAAATTGTAAAGGAAAAGAAAGAGAAAAAAATTAACACTTTTCTCACTATGAAACTATGAATAATAATATGGAGTTATATGCTTTAAAAAGGAAATATGTGAGATTAAGTACAACCGGTAATTGGAAGATAAATTAATAAATAGGTTTAAATGGATAGGCTTGGTTAATCCATGTCATTCAAAGGAAGAGAAGCCTTGGGTTTAAATTCAACTGAAATGAAAATCCTAATTGTAAAAAGGAGTTGAAGAAGAGTCCCTTAATTCCTTTCTTGTTGTTTATTGCGTTTCTCTAGAATGAGAAAAACTGACATGTTGGTCATGTGTGAGTGTTTTGGCATGATAATGTTGATAGATGCATGATTATAAAGACAACTAAAATAATTTTAATGTGTACACTTAGGAAAGCATTGAGGATAGTGTCATGGAGTGCTTTAGATATGCTAGGACATATCTAAAAATATTTATTGATTTAAATACTATGGTACATGCATTTTTATTTAACATGAAAACTAACATAATTGTGGCTATAAGGGTGCATGTGTGTTATGAAAGAATGTTTTGTGTTATGAAAGAAGGAAATATGATTGTGACAATGCCTTTAAAATTTTCATGTGAATGACTAAAAATAATCACAAGTTAAAATAATTTTACAGTAAATATGCATGTGAACTGTAGAGTGTGCCTATGGTAGAAACACATAGTATGTTGATGCATCCAGTTAAGTTCATTGTGAATGGAATCACAATAGAATAATTTGCATGTGTAGATGTGCAAAATAAATGCATAATAAGAATGCATGCCTAGTTCTATATAAGAATTGGGTAAATCTCTGAACATATAAAGTTGATGCCAACTCGGGATTGAGATCGTTTCAAGGAATGATGG
The DNA here is from genome assembly GCA_009831015.1 of Picea engelmannii. Lineage (NCBI taxonomy): Eukaryota > Viridiplantae > Streptophyta > Pinopsida > Pinales > Pinaceae > Picea > Picea engelmannii. The sequence goes on along the minus strand of ML777799.1, from coordinate 1,147,874 downwards.
ACATGCAACAAGACAGTTGCATGATAAAGAAGTTCCATGTTGGGGAATTGTGTAAGGACTCTATCAGAAGAACAGAGCTAAAACCTCGATGGTTGTTGAAAAATTTACAATGGATTGCAAATTATATTCGTATATGAATCCTAGATTACATTCTAAAATGTTATGCATGAATGAAAGGATAAAAAATGAATGAGTGACCATTTTGAAATCTGAATGGAAATGTGAAGAATGCACAAGTTACAATTCATTGTGAACAAAAATATTGATGCTATAGCTTGTTGAAGGATTCAAGAAGGATCTGATTAATACTACCCGAGGAATATAGCAGGTAGATCCCCACGAGGGATAAATTGTAAAGGAAAAGAAAGAGAAAAAAATTAACACTTTTCTCACTATGAAACTATGAATAATAATATGGAGTTATATGCTTTAGAAAGGAAATATGTGAGATTAAGTACAACTGGTGATTGGAAGATAAATTAATAAATAGGTTTAAATGGATAGGCTTGGTTAATCCATGTCATTCAAAGGAAGAGAAGCCTTGGGTTTAAATTCTACTGAACTGAAAATCCTAAATGTAAAAAGGAGTTGAAGAAAGGGAAGAGTCCCTTAATTCCTTTCTTGTTGTTTATTGTGTTTCTCTAGAATGAGAAAAACTGACATGTTGGTCATGTGTGAGTGTTATCGCATGAGAATGTTGATAGATGCATGATTATAAAGACAACTAAAATAATTTTAATGTGTACACTTAGGAAACCATTGAAGATAGTGTCATGGAGTGATTTAGATATTCTAGGACATATCTAAAAATATTTATTGATTTAAATACTATGGTACATGCATTTTTATTTAACATGAAAACTAACATAATTGTGGCTATAAGGGTGCATGTGTGTGTAGGAAAGGATTAGGGATGTTGGGGAAAGACAACTGTGACTGATGGACAACCTCAAGTAGAGGAAGAATACAAGAAGGTTGCTTTATAAAAAAGGGTTGATGAAAGGACCTTAGGAGTCCCCTTGGAGCACCACTGATGAGGTAATATCATAAAGGTGTTGGCAGATAGAACATATATAAAATCATTCATGCATATGAGGCATATGGTATGAAGGGATTGGGTAATAATCCCTTCTAAAATATTCTATTATTTTAATCATATGTAAATGATTTTGAATGGCTAATGTATTCCTTTGATACCCAAGTAGGGTATGATTAAGGAAAGAAGATAGCCTGAATGATGGAGGTATGAACCTCTAGCAATCAAGGATGGTTAAGATCCTTGCAATAAAATTCATGAGCAAAGGTGTGCATGATTGCATGAATAGACATGAATAAGACTATACACTATGGAATAAGGATCTTCCATTACTTTACCAGAGTTGTAGAATAGTAAAAAGATAATTGGATGACCATGAGGATTGGCACCCTGGTTACCCATAAAGAAGGAATGCTTAAATGAATTTAGATGAAATTTCAATTTCATAAAATGTATGTTGATTTGAGGTCATGATCAATTTAAAGCAGGAAACACATTCATGTTGTAATAATGAATGTGGATATATAGTCCATATGGTGAAAGGTGGTTGAATTCCAACACCATGGTAGAATGCCTATATGAAAAGTAACCAATACGAAATCAATGCAGGGGTGCATTGTGTGTGAATGTGACCACATGCATTGGTACATTGATTGAATTTACTTGATGTTTGACTTATATTTGGAAAAAAGTCTGGTATGCTAGAATGATGCATGTCAAAGGAATAATATATTTCCTTTTACTTTATACCATTAAATAGATGAATATGATTTAGTTGTTAGTGTGAAATGAAAATGTATGTTCATGATAACTAACAATTTGTTTGGTTGTGTGAAGATGGAATTGTATGAAAAAGGGTCTTGGATATGATAGTGTTGTAATCCCATGAGGAAGACCAATGCTTGTTGAGACAAACTGTTATGAGAAGGAAAAAATCATGCTTGTGAAATCTGGTTCCAATATAGAACAAATATGATAATAGAAAAGTGAATTGGAAATATGTAGGTGGCATATTTCAAAGAAAATTCTTAATTTAAATTGATTATGATATCTCAGGAATTCACTATATGCATGTGGTACAAGTGAGATTACAGGTCTGTCCTGGAGGGAAAGATGATGGTTGTCAAGATGGAAAGTGTGGAAAAGGAATAATGTTGTGACATGAGAACCCTGTAATAGGCCATGATCACACTAAAAAAATATCATGTTGTGATAACACGGGCCGAAGGGACGGGACACCTTAGCAAGAGAAATTTAGAGGGACTCCTTGACTATAAGACTGGATGAAGTCTCTGAAACTCTTCTTGTGTGATAAATCCTTGGCAGGAAAGATGGATCGCCTGAGGGACTGCATAGCAAAGGAGGGGAAGCCTGAGACTGAGCCTAGAGAGTGAGTGACTACAAGGAAGAGGAGACTGTTATAAATTCTTGTAATATGTTAATTTGGGATCATGAGAACCATGGGTATGTTAAGAAAAACAGTGAGCCAAGTTAATGAGACAACCATATGGATGCAGATCCATGAAATTGCATAGATAAGTATGTTGTTGATGAGAATATTATTTCTTGAATTTGAACAGCAACGAAATTTTTATGCGTGAAATTGTGAATTAATATGCTTGTTGTCTAATATTTTTATAGGCAGGTGCCAAATTCCAAGAGTCTGGAGAGGACTGGAGAAATAAGAGGAACTACATTGCTAAAGTAGTTGAAATATGAATCCATGTCTGGTGGTGCTGAAATGAAAATAACACTGAGGATGATGTTCCTTTAAAGGGGACGGGATTGTAACACCCATGTTTTCCCCAACTTGTAATTATTCGTGATTAATGATTTCCATGCCATGGAATGCAAACAATGTAAATGTATTATTGTTTAAATTGTAACTTCTAACTAGTTGATTATGGGATGAAGCCTTAAAGTACTGGTCATGATACCACTAGAGGAAAGAGTGAAGAAGACTAGAGAGGGGGATCATTATGCTAAAATAACCCAAACCCCCTTGTTGAGATATTACTTTGAAAATATTCAGACTATTTCCTTAGCCCCGACTCCAAGGAAAAATCAGTTAATGAGAAGGGGTGGCAGTTGAACAACCAACCACCCCCATAAATAAAAGTATGGGAATTTTGTTTAGGACTGTTAAGAACCAAACAACAATATAGCATAGAAAAACCTCAGGAAAAGTACTCAACACCTTGAAAAAGAGATAATTTCAGATAATAATCCTCTTCGAGGCGACAACCTCCTTTTACCCCACTTAAATGATCAAGTACAAGATGATTCAAAATGAAAATGTCTCCTTGGTATATATAGGAGACTAGGAGGTATAATTACAACTAATGGCCTAAAGCTGACATAAATAAAATAACCTTACTAATATAATATGCCCCAATTAAGGGGTAATGAGCCAATATTAGGGCTTAACATGCCCCTCCCCTTGAGACAAGTGTTGTCCGCAACGCTTGAGTAACTCTAGATGCTTCTGTATAAAAGACTCATCTTCCCAAGTGGAA
>ML777799.1:1092067-1134351 GCA_009831015.1 Picea engelmannii | reverse complement strand
AAAATGAAATTGTCTCCTTGGTATATATAGGAGACTAGGAGGTATAATTACAACTAATGGCCTAAAGCCGACATAAATAAAATAACATTACTAATATAATATGCCCCAATTAAGGGGTAATGAGCCAATATTAGGGCTTAACAAGGACAACATAAGATATCAACTAGGGGTAAGAAAAAGTATGAATTATGCGTCGAATTTGACCCCACCCACAATTAGTTGGTTGGTCACTAATTGTAACATATAAGTAAACCTTATGCTCTATGTGTTAAGTAAAATAAACTAGATTGGTACCTATGATTGTATTCGTGGTTGTGTAAGCCTACTTGAAGAATGGACTGATTGTTCTTATTGAAAGCATGTGCACTTGAGTAATGTCGCGACAATATTAATGGTTGTTTCTTTTGGATGCTTCGTGGATATATATTTATGTATATCTGAAATGAATCCCTGCATCATCCGCAATTTCTATTACATTGAGTAAGCTTGTTTATTAGAAAAACAATTTATTGCATTTCAACCCTTGTATTAATGTAAACATACATTTGCAGGGGAAGATATGTTTTTTTTCACATATGAATATGGGCACTCTATATCGCTCTAAAATAAATAAATAAACATGTACTCGTACTTCCTGTGTGCGCAATAGGTACTCTATGGTAATATGTTGTCTATGAAAATAAAACATGCATGTAAACTAAGGATATAGCTCAGAGGAACCTTCAATGGAAAAGTTCCCCAACCAGACTATTAAACGAGTGAAGAAACTCCTGAAGGATCCCTGCAATTGACTAAGTCTTTTATTTCATATTTTTAACTTGCATAAATCATGTGTTTTGAGCCAGAAAGAATCAAAGCGGTCGATTTGACGTACAAGTAGATCAAGGCCCTTCGTCATAGTAGGTTATACTTCCTGGAAAGGATGTACTCCAATTCAATGAGAATTGTTGATCCATTGGAGGGTGGCTATGGTAGAATTTGGACTACTAATTCTATTGAGGTGGTCAGTATCAGAGATCTGATCACATGGAAGGCCTAGAGTAATGAAAGTCATTGGATCCACGTAGAGAATAAATCCCAACCCTTCATTGGAGTAGGACATGAGGCCTATGGAAGACATATCCAGGACTGTCGATTTGTCAGGGGATCAGGGGTCAGAAGATTCGATTTGTTGTTCAGAGTAACCCTGTAGACCAAGAGTGAAGGCACTATGATAGGGAGGTCCCAGGGACAATCTGGACTGTTAATTGGAGTAGGGATGAGATCAATTCTTAGTCATTGTTCTTCATGGGGTCTCGTCTAAGCGAGGTTAAGAGGGAAGTTGATGTATTACTGGCGTCATGTTGATGGGGATCACCTACATACCCAAGGATCATACATGGAAGCATGCATTTGTTTGAAGGAATCAAGAGTGGGTCCCTTCTAAGGTTAGGATTTTGAATGAGCACTTTAGTTTTAGAGCATAATATTTGTGTGCGGAGAGATATCCATTGTTAATCAGGGATTAGGTTGTCAGAATACTTGCATGTGAGTTTGATGATGGAATTTGACAACAATACTTGGAGACGTGATCTCGACCGTAGAATAGGTATATTCTGAGGTGAGATCTGAACCATTCGATCTATGATCCATCCCAAGGGGGGGGGATAAAAGAGTACAGTGACATCATGATGACATGTAATACTTGTGAGGTAGCTTATGTATCCCTTAGGGTGACATGTGAAGATATTTGATTGGCCAATGGGTCCAGCATGGCCCAGTTGGGTGAGAAGGGCCTTAAATTTTTTTCTTGAACATTAGCCATTAGATCTAAGCATTGAAAGTCTTGACCGTTCATCAAAGAGGGATGGTCGGAATGATTGGTGGTCCTAGTGGGGAAGGAACTCCGATGGGAATACTCCAAGGGATGACTAGGACTGTAGATTGGTGAAAGGAATATTGGATCCTAGCCATTGGTTTTGAACTATAGCCCTACGAACTGAGGATGGTCGTATGCCCGACGGTGACGTGTTGAATTGCAATTATCCCACATGGCATAGAAAGATTGGCCCACATGTCACACAGGAATTGTGCCATGTGTCAAGTAGAATCGAGTTCTTAGTCAAAACCTTGCAATGGATTTTTAGTGCCACATGTGATGACTACATGGTAGGGCCACGTGTCTAGATAGGTAGAAAATAATGTGTAAAGAGGTGGACATGTGTCAATTTGCAATTCATAGGATAGACCTAATACAAAATGCATTGGTTTTGTACCTAGGGATGAGTGTCTTAAACCTTACCATTATATCTCAGGTGAAGAGATCCTAACCATTCATCGTAGGGTGCTATTCGAAGTGGGTTATGGAGATACACTCTGATGAAGGAACTCTGAGATGAAATCTAGGTCATCGATCTTCCAAGATCAATGGGATACTGTGGACCATCTAGAATGTTGATTTTTATCTAAGAGCTCAAGAGGATGACATGGATGGTTCCATGTCTCGAGACTAGAAGGTTCCATGTGACATAGTGATTTGGAACATGCAGGTTGAATTCTATGAGAAATATGAGTGCCATCTGTCAGGTGGCTATGGTGCCATGTGTCATGTAGAGATGGCATCGTGTGCCAAGAGGATTTGGGAACATGTAGGTGAAATATATGAGTGATGATCCGAGTCGTTGATTAGAGAGGGTTGCAATGAAATGACAGTCATTGATCAGAGAGGGATGTGATGAAATGACAATCATTGATCTATCGAAGGCTCTACAAGGTACTCTGAGAGGTGATCATTATCGTAGGTCAATGAATAGGATATCTCTATCGTCGATCTTTGTGGGTCCCACTTGGTTGAGGAGAAAAGGGGTTGAAATCATTAGGAGTTAACCATCGTGCAGGTAAATACCTTGATCCATCTAGAGTCATTGATTAATTGACCCTAAGATTCATCTTATCTATCGGGGCACATATGGTTGGAGTATATAGTCGGAGTGGGATACAATTCCATGGAAATGACATTCTGATGAGAGGGGACCGAAAGAATCAGATACGTCGATTTAGAGAATAGGCCGAGGGTCCGATAGGGCGAGGATTGAAGGGAAAGGTGGTGGATACCACGTCTATGCCGTTTCGGAAGACATGTGGGAGGAGCCACGTGGAAATGAAGTGACTTGAGGCAGATATGGTAAGGACCCCGAAACTTTAAGGGGCCATAAATTTTGATCGAGGGCTTATTTTTGGAGCATGCCGACAGTCGTTGGAAATCTCTCGATGAGTAGAATATGATGGTGCTATCGAGAAAGGGTTTCGAAATTATTGAGGAAAAAACAAATTTCGATACCCCATCCCTTAAAAGGGTACTTAGGGGATTGTGTGTGTTATATATATTATTTTGGGAGTCGTCCCTTCCCATATGGCTCTTTAGTCTTGGGTTTTCTCTGTTTCTATTTGTGTTTTTGTCTTAATTCGACCTTTTTTCTGTTTTGGTTTTTCTCTGAGAATATGATGAGAATTTTTTTTTGTAAGGATGGTAAGGTTTGTAAAAATAAATCCAAGGGGTTTTGTAAAGCTTAAACTCTAGGACCCTGAATTTTCCATCCAGAGTGACGAGAGAATCTTGGGAGGCCAAGAAATTCTTTGAGAAGCAATGCTCATATGTAGCTAGGTAGGAAATTGAGGTTTTGGAGACTGAGGTAAAGGCCAAGCGTCATGTGACTTCCAAATCCCAAATCATGGAGGAGGTTAAGGAATGGATTATAGACCCAATCTGTTCTCAAACACGAGATACCATGTCTTCCCCTTCTTCTTCTTTTTTCATCTGTTATAAAGTCAATTTTCTTTGTTTCCATCAATGTGAATCACTTTTCCCTGCATACATAAACTGTCATTCAATTGTAATTGAATGAATCATGATTCTTCTCTTGTATGCTTTTATGGGAATAATATTTTCTTTTGTTTTGGTTATGCATCACACTCATTTCATGATAGATCTCAATTTCCTTTTTTCTCTTGTGGAATAAAGTCTTTCGATGTGTGAGGTGTTTCCACTTACTTATAGTTAGTAGGACCTAACTTTCTTATTTACTTATTCACAAGTTAGGTGGCATCACTGTCGACTCTCGTTTTATGTTGTGCCATAGCAATTCATGTAAAAATAAAGCAAGTTTGAAAGGGTAAAGGATGTTTAACACAACTACAAAAAGATTTGATAAGCCAATAAATCTTAAGTCATCTATTAGATAGATATATTTTATTAAAATGTCTATGAGATTAAATTGTTATATGGAACAAAAACGTTTATATTTTGTGTGTCCATTTCGACGAGAATATTGTAAGAAATTAAAATATCTAGAACTAGTGTTGTAATAATATCTAATGTAATAGTAACAAGGTGCACTACATTGAATTTGATGACAATATGTATTCCCTTCTCCATAAAGGTAGTCCAACGAGACCTAGAGCTTACTTGATTTTGATGGATTATTGGAGACAATTCTTATTGTTTTTTCTCACTGCAAACCTGCACACACAAAAACAATAAACCTTCCTCAAGACTATTGGAAAAAATGAAAATGGATACAAAATAACTACTTTAACTAACTTAATCAGGAAAATTAGTTCCTCGACTAATTACTGAAAGGATATTGAATTCAACATAAACAACTTAGGGGAGGGAAAGAAGAGAGATATTCATTTTATTATTAAGAACACCAATAAGAAATCTTGTACCTGATTCTGCTACTAACACCATTTGTAACCTCCTTTTGGATTCCTCTAATCCCAACGAATCAGGACTACAACACCTCCAGGTTATTCTCCTAGAAAATATGAGGAATATCAAGGGATATTATGCCTCATTTATGCAAATGGGAAACACACTTTGAGAATTGGGGGTTTTCCAAGAAATGCAGGTCATAAAATCCTTGGGAATAAAATGGCTTGGTTGCTTGGGAGTAGATGATTGCTCTAGCATAATAACAATGATTGTACCTTCCTCCCTCCTATAGTTCTCTTTTATACCATTTCAATATGGTTGATACCATTTTTATACATGTTTTAGGGAGTTATAGAGTTTGTTTTCCTATAAACCCCACTCAAGAACACATAATTTTCATGTTTTTTGTATTTTTTTGGAAAATTAGAATGAATTCATGCCTTTCCTGGAGGAAAAGGGCAAGTGTATTTATAGGCAGGCATTTTGGAAGAGTTCCAGGAGATCCCATGTAGCAAGAAAGGGAATATGAAGGGATAATGGCCAATCAAATGGATCTTACCGACTGAGGTAGAAAAATATGTTATAACACAATGTAGTGATGACAAATTATGAAATATCAGTGAAGAAGATCATTGATTAAGAGAATCTCTAATAAGAGATTTCATTTTCAAATTTACGTCCATATAATGTGTCTCTCATAAAAAATGAATATGCTTTTTCTTTATTTTCACACACATAGAATGAAATTTTGAATATATTCTTTCTTTCTTTTCACGCACACAAAAATGCAATTCACCATATGATTATCAATTGTTGGTTTAGTTATTTGGCATCTTCATCATTGTCATGGAGATAAGGTCAATGTGTGTGAATTGTCTATTTCAATGAAATTCCACCTCTGTCATGTTCCAAGCTTTTCAATTATGGTGCTTAGACTAGGACCGTAGGGTGGGTTTGGACGACGTCTCTAATTCATGCTCATGATGGATGGTATGTTTTATATTACCTCATCTTTTAATGTGTTACATGTGCACCAAATATTTTTGTATGATACCAATATCTAACAAATCATTAGTGTGGAATAGAAGATGAAACTACAAGCCAAAACGATCATCGCATGCACAAAAAATATTAGTCAAATCCAAACTAGAGAATGGTGTATCTAATATAAAAATGACAAAGTGGAAGTTGTGACCATAAATGCCACCAACTTATTTTGCGCAACAATTTTCAAGTTAAACGACCATGGGGATTTCCAATCACAGTGAAAAACATGCTAGTTGATACGTAAACACATGAAAGGTTTCAAAGGGTATGATTTGAAGACAGGGTAGGTGATGTGTCTTAACTCTACTAAGTGACTTGAAGCTTCATGTACCCAAAAAATGTAGGATATTTGAAATAATAAACTATATCTCACATATCTCTACAATGGAATGTTATAGATTAATATTTACTTTATAATATTAATATGTTTAATAATATTTTAATGAAACAAAAGGAATGGAAGGAATAAGGTAGTATCATCACAATCAAACAATGGTGAGGGATAGTTGATGAGGGCTCGATTATTGTCCATGCTTGCAAACAATAATTGGTTTTGTGAAAGAGACTTTGAGGGAAATCACAACCATGAGAGATGTGGTGGAGAGGTTGATCAAGATGTTGAATTCAAAGAACTACCATGAGCAGGGGATTCAAAGAGAAGTTTCAAATATCATCTCCAAATTGGTCAAGAAAAAATAGAATTATAATCAATCAAACTCCATTGTCACGTCCATAGACTCCATAGCATCTTTCTTGTATGATAGCAATGAAATTGAAACCCATTTGAGGTAGTGTTGGAATAAGTTCTGATATTATTCAATATAGAGAGACATCGATGCATGGTATACAATATTGGTTATCAACATTCTCATGGGTCTTTCACTGGATGATGAGGTTAGAGAGAGAAACGATAATATTGGTGGAGTTTTGCATAATATCTTTTGATATTTTCTTTTCATGGGGAAGATTAATAACAATGATGAAATGAGGGATCTCATCATCAAGGAAAGATAATACTTTCCTTTTCTTTCACTCAAGTATAAACACAAGTAACAAAAAAGATGAGCATTAAGCTATGTGATCACTAATATTTTCTCACAAGCATGAACTCTATGTTAGGCAACCCAATGCAAGGTTTTCGAGTAGCCAAAATTCTTTGAAACCTCTGTGTGTGTATAGGAAGATTACATTGATTTGAGGGAAAAATCCATAATGAGAACACAAGTAGAAGAGTGTGTTCAATTCTTAATAATTCATTTGAAAATTAAATTCGTGTACTGCAATTATATAGGAAAACAATTCCACAACCAAATCAATTTCGGTGTGATACACACTAAAGGAAAGTTTTAGAAAGTGAGATGTTTCGCATGGAAATAAACTTTGTCGTGATGCAATATGTCATGGCCAAATAAAGTTCTCTTTGTTGCAATGAAGGAAAGTTTTGGAAAGTGCAATGTGTTGCACCTAAAATGACTTTACCTATGATAGAACACATTGCACCAAAGTTCATTTATGTGCGCTACATTGCATCACACCAAAGTTTACTTTCTTGAACTACATTGCATTTTCCCAAGTCCAAAATAGGTCCAATACACATCAAACCAAATACATTTTTAAGTGTGATACACATAAATATTTATCCAAGATGCCCCTTGACTTCAAAAAGAGTTTCTAAATTAAGCTTCAAATAATTCGAAGCTACAATCCTTTGCAAATTTCCTTAGAGCCAAATCCCCTTTCTAAGAGGTCAAGTCTCTTATTTATAACATTAAAATAATATAATTATGGAATAGAACGAAAACAACATGGCCATGCAAAATTCATACATCAACCATATCTCTAGTGAACTAAAAGTTCCAACTCGTGCATGCCCAACATTATATTTTCTTCACTGCTTTAAAAAAAATCAACCCACATGTCGTGATGTGGAAATGCATGTTGTTTCTTTTAGTGATCTTGAGATGGGTGGTCCCATGCATGAATATCTTGAGTTAATCAGTCTTATTTTTTATTCTTGGACAATAACTCTAGCTAAATCTCATTTATCTTCAATGATCAAACACTTCTAAAACCAATTGCATGACTAAGAGGAAATTTCCGACTTCACTCTTATGCTTATGCTTCCCATCTTTGTACCACTTCCAACATATCCAAATTTTGATTTTCTTTTTCAGCATATGTACCTTCATGTCATCATAAACATATATAATTTCAACTTGTATTTTAGAAAATGAATTAAACAGTCCATTAAGAAATTTGAGTCTACTTTCCTAAATTTGTTCTATCGATCACACCATGTCCTTCTCTCACAAATCTGAAATAAATAGTGGAAAATTGTCAAACATCTAGACCTAAAATATTATCAATATCAAACATGTCAAACATAGTGGCTCTCTGATTTTATCCCCCCTTCACCCCTCTAACTGTTTTGCAACCACAATGTTGCACAAGAGAGGGAAGCTTAAACATGACCCTACTTATTACAACTTCATGGCCCGTTGGATTCGACTGGGTCCTTCTTCCTCACCAACCCCACTTCCCTCCACTGACCCTCCACTTGTTGGCTCACTCTTTGAGAATTATCCCCTCACATATCAGAATTGGAGAAGAGATGATATAATTCTAGTTCTCATTGAAGAATATTTCCCTCCGGTGCCCCCACAGTCTCCTCCAACCTCCCATCTGATAGTTTTCATAGACTTACATACCTCTCATCTCAATTACCTAAGAGAGGAGGGTGTTGTCCCCAAACTAGGTGTGGGAGGATGTCCAGTCACAAAAGAGATTCCTCCTCCTTTGCATGATGATGCAGTTAAGGACAATGCTCGCCCATAATTCAAGCCCAACCTCAGTGCATATGCCCCACCAATGCATCTTCTTGGCGGATTAATTGCAGTTGATATTCGACCTGAGGAAGGATCTTGATGACCAGCTCTTTCTTCATTCCATCCTTTTCCATAGGTTGGATCCTTTCTTTGACTCTCTTTCAAGTGAACCAACCAAAAGCAGGTTCCCAACTTACTACCAGTCGTATGCATTTGCTCCAGCTTGGCCTCACCCCTCAAAACAATGATGGACATCCAGGTTCTTCCAGTGCTTGAGTTCTCTCTTGTCATGACTTTTGTTCATTTTCTTCATAGTTACAGTATTAGGAAGGATCATAGCCAATGTATAACTTTCATAGTTTTTTTGCTAGAAACTTATGCATATCACTTTGAACATGGATGCTCTTACAAGTTTGTAGTCAGTTATGGTTTCCATTTGCTTGGCAGAACAAGCTACAATCTTGACTATATGTATTGATCTATCAGATATCTAAGGTAACACAAAGTTTTTATTTTTTTTTAAATAATGAATAAAAATTATTGAAATCAATTATTATGAATATAAGGAATAAATTGATTTTATGATATAATAAGAGTCTGTTTATAATAATTTTGCATGAATTTTTCTTTTAAATATATTTATGTATATTTTAAAGTTTAATATAAATAAAATGTATAAATTAAGGTGAATAGAAAAGTTAAGCACACTTCATATTTAGATGAAATATATAAAATACAATAATTTTAATAATCTAAATAAATAAAACATCATAATTTAGAAGTGGAAAAAGAATCATAAAATTAAAAAAGACACAACATAAAATAAATCAATACAAATTTGTCCTCACCTTCTTATTTAATAATAATAATAATAATCTATTTTTAAGGTCACGGCCAAGCCAGCACACCAAATTGGTGTATGAGACCCCCTTGTTTGTGGGACAAGGGACCCCCCTCCGCCCAGTGATTTGACTGGTAAAGTCTACGAAGGTATACATACCCTACCCCCCTCTGGATTTGAACCTGTGACCTCTTAAGAGGAAACACATGTTCTTTACCACCTCTTTTATGCTCTTTCTAAATTTAAAAATAAAAAATAAATCAATACAAATTTATCCTCACCTTCTTACTTATAAATATATAAAGATTTACCACCTCTTTTATGCTCTTTCTAAATTCGAAAATAAAAATAAGATAAAAATATTCATATATAAATACAAAATAAGAAAATGGCTTTATTTATAAGTAATAAATAACAATAATATCTCATCCACATTTTCAATTCTAATACCTTATCTTTGTTTATTTATAAGTAATAAATAAAAATAATATCGCATCCACATTTTCAATTCTAATACCTTATCTGTGTTTAGCATGATGTGGTTTGACTCATATATATCTTCTTCTTTTTTATTTAATTATAATTGAGAGAATTTATATCAAGTAAAAGTTGTAGCAAAGTTCACAATGACAATACATCATAGTATATCTCAAAATATTTAAAATAAAAACCAAAAAAGAGTTAGCTTCTTGCATGTAGTTGTACTTCATAACTAAATCCAAATCTAGATACAAAGCATTCTAAAAAAGCCTAGTGATGTAGATTTTACAGAACATACCTAAAAGGCTATGTACTTTGTAATTCATATAATCTTAGCAAAGGAATGATGGTTGATGACTTCATCCAACGCTTCCCTGGTTGAATTTAAAGCTTGCTCAACCGATTCCACATTCTATGGGAGCTTGTGTATTGTATCATGTTCCCTTGGTCTCCCATAGTCATGTTGACATATTGAACTTGATTAGAAGCTCCAAACTACTCACCCTTGTTCAAATTGAATACCATTTTCCAAAGCATACTACATTCTTCCTCCAGTACATTAAGATAACATTTTTGTCGCACTAAGGTTCCCATAAAATTTTAAATTTGAGAAGTAACATGGTTATCTTGCTCAAGGATTTTCATTGTAGCTGTGAGAATCAAGCTTTGATTTCCATAAATAACCTCCTCGTGACTCTACATAGAAGACCTTATCTTCTTAAGTTCACTATAATCCATATGAAAAATGTAGCAAACCAATTCCCAGTGCAGATTAAGATATTCAAAAATGGCTATATTGTCAAGTCTTATGTCCAATAACAAGTCTCTCAAAACTCGATGTAGGAATAGGCTTAGCTCAAAGAGGTCATAGAAAAAATAACCCAATCCAATGTTGAACAGGGGAATCCAAAGAAATGATAAGGGGTCAAATTTTAGATGTCTTGAGAACCCATACAAGAAAGAATAAGAAATGTCATACCTGCACATAACACAAAGCAACCTCATTCCTTATCCAAATGACTTCAATTCATTCTTGACAGGGGTTTAGATCGAAAGAGGGGTCACATGAAATAACACAATGTCTGATCGAATACAGAAGATCATCCAACAATGGAACAAAATTCCTAGAGTATGAAATAGGAGCTAACTTTCCAAAACTAAAACTAGGAACAAATCCAATACCTACTAGTTCTTCAGAAAGAAAGAGTGATAAAGGTAGAAGCTTACTTGAGAAGATAGAAAAGGAAATGGACCATAACCACCATCTAGACCCAAATACCATAATTCACCAAGCAGAGGCTTGGATTGATAAACTCAATATGTCACGTAGATAATCCAAACCACAAAGCTATAATCCCATAATGACAATGGAAAATACATTTCACAAATTCAAAATTGTGTGATATGTTGAAGCATGTGAGGATATGGGAAGTGTCGCTTCCCATAACACACTTTTGCAATGTGACTTGATTATCTTACAAAGAGACATGTGCCTTCTTAAATGAGTGTATTGTTCCTTCTCCTCCATCATTTCAAGGTACAAGTTGAGTATAAACCTTGACATTGATAACAATATCCCCCTCTTTTACTAATATTGCTTGATTGACGAGTTTGTATTCTATGGTGTTATTTTCCCTCTACACATGATACAATTGCACACTAGAGAATGATTTTGTAGATTGATTTATCCTCTCTATCTCTAAAGCCAAGAGAGTATCATGAGGAATAATATTCATAACCATATGCCTAATAACATTCTTGGGTTCCCCTACCACAATAAAGTTCTTCATTTGAATAATAATGGAGACTTTCAAGCCTTGCATGAGTGAACAAGCTTCATCCTAGTTATTAGTGGATGTGCCAAGACCCCATGCACACAAAGATATTATTTCTTCTTCGAGGTTTTTGATAACCTCTTTTGCACTTGAAACCCCAGGATTCCTTTTTGAGGCACCATCAAAGAAGAGGATAAAATATTTATGGTCAAATATCCATCTCTAAAAATATTGAAAATCCATTCAAAGTTGCCAACATGATCTAGAATTGACTTTTCCAACTTTAGGCCTTGTGGAAGAAGAATTAATGTTAAAATTCAATACCATTCCTCTTCATCCCTACCAAGATTATGATTATCTAGAATGTGGATTCATTTAGATATGAAATGTTCTAACAATATATCCTTAGATTTGGCCACCACTAGCTTAGGTTTGATTAATTATTGATTGAAACTACCTCTATTTCGAGCTAACCAAAATTTCCAACATATATAGGAAACAAAAACCAAATCCTTTTATAATTTTTTTTGTCTTTTAAAGTGTCGATGTATAAACTACTCCACTTTTTAAACAAATTATTCCAAGAGTTTGGCCTTCTGTATCTATATTTATCCCATTTCCATCTAAGAGACAAAATCTTTTAGTGTATGCACACTCAAAGAAAAGATGATAGAATGATTATGCATGACACCTAGAAGGGACTTCTATCCCTCTCTTAAGAAAATTCTCCATTGTCAATATATTTTCATGTACTAGGGTCTGATAGAAAATGGTGATTTTGGGAAAACCACATGGATGCCAAATAATTTTACAAATTGAAGATCTAGGTGGAAGAGAAATCTCATGCAGTTGTAGTTCATAGCTCAACTTGACATTGTAATCTACCATTCCCCATCCTCTTAGATAAGATGCACTAGAAATTATAGGAACACATCCTTTGAGATAATTCATAAGAGATGAAACTAAAGGGATATATTAAGGAGGGGGGGGGAGAAAAAATCTAGTCCATGAACCAGAGGGACTGGATCAAGAGGAAATATAAAAAAATATTTTCCTGCTGAGACTTTCCAACCAATTCTTAAGAGGTTGGATTTCTTGATAGTGACCCAATGACTTCTTACCCATGATTCTATCATGCCACAAATCAATTGATCATCCATATCTAGGGACCCATGTCAAACACTTCAAAATTATAGGGATGACTACTTTGAGTAGTTTTTGAATCAGGAGTCACCTCTTGCCTCATCAAGGGTATCAATGAATCTTTGTCTCTCCCCTACAAAATATTTTTTATCTAGTATATTTTTCCACCACTCGTACTTACCAAAAATAATTCTCCACAAGAGTTTAGCTCCCAATGCTAAATTTTTCAATGTAGGATCCTTCATATCAAGGCCTCTATGATTCTTTGGAGCCTTGACTATTGACCAAGTTACCAAATGATACCTTTTGGAATTAGACTTACCCCCTTGCCATAAAAAACCTTCCTAATTCCTAAGTTATTTTTGCATGGCCCTTGATGGAGAAAGCAATGTTGAGTATTGAAATACATGCATCTATGAAAGGACAAACTTAATAAGGACCAATCGATGAATTAGATTCAACCACCGAGTCCCCCATTGATAGAACTTGGACTTGAACTCACCCATAACCTTTTTCCATATTTGAGAGGAGGATAAAGACATACAAATAAGAATTCTGAGATATCTGAAAGAGACCCACACCTCTTGATGAGGGAACAATCAAATTTTGGAAATCACTTGTAAAAACCCATGCTTACATTCCAAGCATATATTTGGACTTTGTTGTGATTTTACTCCCTCCAGAAAAATTTATGGACAAATCCAAGACCTTTTTTAGCATGATTTCCATGACAAAAGAGGATATTCCCAACAACAATGTGTCATCGACAAATTACGAGTGATTGAGAATTTTAATCCCTCTCACCACTTTTATTCTTGGCAAATTTCCACTATGACATTTGTATTCCAGCTTCCTTCTTAAGGAATAAACCATGATGATATAGAGCAATGGAGATAAATGGGAACTAAACAAAATTCCTCTACTTTCTTTGAAAAAGGTAGTGGATCTCCCATATATTATTGGGTGATCCAAGTATTGCTTATACAAGATGACAACCATCAAATAAAAGTAGGGAAAAAATAAATTTATGGAGAAAATAAAAAATAAAGGAATGTCTAACACAATCAAAAGAATTATCCATATCAATTTTAATAATCATACCTTTCCCTGGATCAGGTAGAAGGGATAACATCAAAATAAGGGGTTGTTCCCTAAGAAAATATTCCACCTGTCCCCTTTGGTTTCATCTGCTAAACACCTAGACCTCCCCCTTATTTTTTCTACTCATGCCCATTCATTCCACTACCTTCTCCCAATGAGAGGCATCCTCTTTCCATAGGATGATTTTCTCACCCGTGCTCCTCGGTATTTTTGTACTATGGAAAAAGTTATTACCAGTTATGGAAACTTCAACTCAGTTCATGGGAAATTTCCATATGTGTCGTGTCTTTGTGTGTCTTGATGGGTTATATCAACCCCCTCCCTAGTCGAGCCTCTATTTTCTTGCTCCATCCTCTTGCGCTTACCTACTATTTTATTTATTTGAATCCTTTTCATACCCCATTTCTACTACCTCCCCTATTCTTATGACCTACCTTCCTTATCATTCGCATGGATCAAGGAGGTTCCCATCGCTACTCCAGGGATGGTCGTCACAAGGAAATGGTATCCATATTTCTCTCAGAAGAAAAAGGTTTAGTGGTCGACTATCAAGTGCATACTCCACTTGAAATCCAAGCCGATATTGATATTACAAAAGCTAATGTAAGGGTAACTATGCACTTCATATTTGATGAGGATGTCATCGAAAATATCTGACCCTGGATTCCAAATCTTGGCTCCACCCAAGCAAGGGAATCCAAGTATTTATGAACGATTGACCTATATTGGCATAAGAAAATGATAATGGGTAAAGTTTTGTTGGAAAGGCATGAATCCCATCATGAAATTCTCCTCTAGTTATATGATGTGCAACTCAAGGTAAAGCTCGTGGACCACATGATCAATTTTCTAGCCAAGAAGATAACTTGTCTAGAACATCCTCCTTTAGTTTAATTTTTCTTATGATTTTCAGTATATTTTTTTGTTTTCTATCATTATGGGTCTGGGAGTTGTAGCCCCACGTTTTATTAGTTATCAATTTTCTAGGGAAAATATTATATTAGAATTTACTCTATTGTTCATATTTTTTGGTATTTTATGGATTGTAGATTCAAGATACAATGGTCTCTAAAGACAACTAAATTAGACAAACTAGTTCATTGTTGTTGGTCTGGTTTCCCTAGTGGCATACCAACATCATAATCACTGTACAATCTCTTTCTAAGATAATACAATTTGGTGTGGATAGTTTAACAAAAAAAAAAAATACCTTTGTCTCCATTTTTATGGTTGAAATGATCACATATTGTACCATTATAATATTATCCACAATCTACCTTTTCTCCATGAAACCTCCTTGGTTTTCTGATATAATTTTTGGAAGGAGGTTTTTCAACCTGTTGACAATTATTCTAGTCAACACTTTGTAAGAAGTGTTATGCAATGAGATTGGCCTAAATGTATAAAAGGAATTTGGGTTATATTCCTTTGGGATTAGATCAAGAAAGGTTGAATTAGTGCCTCTTCCTATTCTTCTTGACCTCTAAACATATTGAAACATTTGAATGAAATCAAACTGGATAATATTCAAGAACCCCCTATAAAAGTGTTGGAACATAAAGAATTGATGGTCCATCACACATCTCCTAGGTTCAGTTGATCGAGAGGTCGACCTACATCTAGACATAGTCGGTCAAGTGATCAACCAAAACACTGCACCAGTCGATCAAGCAGTCAATGCACCTATCGGTCACACAGTCGACTAGCAGTTGAATATAGTCGGGTGGTGGATCAGCCAACCCAACAATCGACTAGGATTTGGACATGTAGGTGGTCAAGTCGAACATCCTTGTCAAGTCAAATCGACAGAAAATATTTAATAGAGTCAACTCTAACATTTGATGGTTACATGTGAACAATATCTTCTAGATTCTATGGAAATTAGTTATATCTTGAGGCTATAAAAATTAGACCCCTTGGGTATTTTAATCATGGAAACCAGACAATCGAGATCAATATGCATTGTGATGTTTTGATCACATTGCGCCTTGATTAAGTGTTGTAACAGTGTCTTCAAAAACTGCTCTTTATCTTAATAAATGGTTGTTCCTCTTCAATTATATGCAGTATTGTGTTCTATATTTCATGTCGTGTTCCACTCTATTCCCCAACATGGTAACAGATCCAATGGTGTAAAACCTTGACATGTTATCTACAAACCTTGTTGATTCAGATATGTTGTGTGATTGACTCTGACCCAGTGGTTTGTTGATTGGAACTTATTGAAACAAATCAGATTATGTCTATATATCGAATATGTCTTCGACTATTTATCATGTTTTTATAAATGAATCAAATTATGTAGTATGGGCACCATATATGGAAACCCTACTAAAGAGAAAAGGACTATGGAAATATACTAAGGTTGAGATTCCAGATCCAACAAATGACTAGAAGAAGTTTTTTGTTGATGGAAATAAGGATGAGGTTGTAGGGGTCATCACGACATACATCTCATGGGAGATTCGATTTCACCTCAGTGGAATTGACTGCCCTAAAAAATTATGGAAGAATTTGAATTCATTGTTCGATCAAGTCGACAAAATACATGTCATGGACTTGGAGAAATAGATGACCTCTCTCGATCCCTATTATTTTGAGATAATGGAGGAATATTTGTTGCATTTCAAAGAACTCTAGTTGAAATTATGTGAATGTGGAAATAACTATTAGAAGAAGGATGGACAACTAATCGAGTTGGTCCTGATGAACCTAAGAACACCATTCAACATGTTCGGTCAAATTTTCACACCAAATGGAAAGAAACAAGGAATATGGTAAGGATTACACCTTTAAATATTTTTATGTTCTTTTTATTATGTATTAACACTTACTTCTTGAAGAACACAAGCTTGGTGGTAAACACTAGGCTCACTAGCTCAAGGGAAATGGAAAGATGGATCTTAGGGATAGAGTATGATTTCATTCCTCTACATAGAAACATACATACCATGACCAAAAACCTCAAAGACATGCATATTCCCCTCACCAAAGTTGAAAGAAGAATACATGTTAGTACCGTGGAAAGACTAGACATGTGGAGAAATTCTGCTATAAGAAGAGAGACAATTTAGAAGAGAAGGTTAAATGCCTTGAAGGAGACGTGTACGATGTACACTGACCCACTGATAATTTCACTTTCCAATTCAGAACTTCTCACACCTTGTTGTCTCATTCTGTGCAAAACGAATGGGTAGTCAACTCTGGGTGCACTCATCACATGGCCAAGGATGCCTCCTTGTTTATGTCCTTGGATGAAGCCGAGGAGAGGAAAATCTATGTTGTTGTTGATTTTTCTCTAGATGTTGTTGGTGATTTTTCTCTGGATGTTGTTAGTTAGGGTGATGATTCTTGTCAACATGGGAATATTTTCAACATATATCATGCTCCAAATCTAAGTTCCAATCTACTGTCTGTTACACAACTAACAAAGATAGGTAAGATTGTGGAATTTTGGCCAGATCGGTTCTAAGTTCGTGATTTGAAGAAAGGTAATTCTATTTTTTATGGAAGGATTCTTGACCCGACATATAATTTGTACAAGTTTCATGACACGACTCGACCTGAAATTGAAACAACTACACTTGTTTCTCACACCGACGAGCAAAGTCAAATTTTGCATGACTGACTCAGACATCTGAATTTCAAAAGTTTGTAGGCACTAACAACTCAGAATTTTTTGTTGGTTTGTCGAAGGTGTTTCCCCATGAAGGAGTCTGTAAGGGATGTTTTCTTGGGAAGCATCATCAGACACAATTTGACTCTGGAAAAGCGTGGTGAGTGACAAAATTTCCAATTACTTCCTAATTAATTTAGTAAGTAGTTGAAGAGTTGTGCATTTAATTATCAATCCAAGTTCATATTGAAATTACAAATTGTCGCACAATGTATATGCAAGTATAGTGTTGTAATTTCCAATGAGTTATAGTACTTTCAAGTGAATTTCACAAGGTAAGATATCATGATTCTCTAGCAAGTCACCGAACCAAATCCACACTTTGTAGGAATAAAAACACACTTTTGCAGGAAATTAAATGTCACACTTGCGAGAAAGTGAATTAATCTTATAGGAAATTAAATCACGCTTGCAGGAAAAGTAAATCACACTTGTAGTAAAGTAAATCATACTTCCAGGAAAGTAAATCACACTTGTAGGAAAGTAAAGATCACACTTGCAGGAAAGTAAATCATACTTGCAGGAAAGTAAATATCACACTTGTAGGAAAAATAAAGGTGAATTGTTCAAGTATTTAATATGATATTGATTATTGTGACGGATGTGTATAGCTCATGTATTCAATATTCTAGGGATGAAACCACACCGTGTTTGTAAACAAGAGGAATAAACTATCTCGATTTTCAAACCACACAATTGTTAACTAGAAAGATAAACGATTTGATGTAGAGTTGCAACAACGAGAGTTGTAGCAATAGGAGTCACAACAAGATAAGTTACTGCAACCAGTAATGGAAAAAATAGGAACCACAATAAGGGAATCATACAACAAAGTTAAGTAGAGGAATTGATGGAAATAAATAAAAGGAATGAGAGATTCTACAAATACACACTAGCAAGTTAAAAGAAAAAAAATTGCAACGTGAACATGTGATGGTGGCAATAGAGTTGTAGCAATGGGAAAATTCCATAGTTGCAGCATAATGTTAATACAATAATTGTTAGAAATAAATGAAAATAAGGAAGAGAGGCTATAGCTACGCAATCATCACCCAAAAAATGATATCCCGTAATGTAAGCATTGAGCTACAACAATTAGTCAGAAGTTTTAATAGAGGAATTTTTGGAAATAAATGAGAATATGGAAAAGATTCTACCACTATTCACTCATGAATCAAGAAACAATACCATGCAATGTTAGCATTAAGTTACAATAATCCAAAGCTACAGTAATGGAGAACACTAGAGTTACAACAAGATGTTAATGAAGGAATTGTTGGAAATAAATGAAAAGATGTAAATAATGCTATGACTACTACAAAGTATAGAAAATAAAGAGAGTAATGAGCTAAGGAGGGGTCCCTGCCTCCTTAGACGAGGTATTGGTATAAGAATGTAGTAGCCGCTTAAATGCTTAACACACCATCAGTTGAACATGAATGAAACTAAACTTTTATTAAACAAAAATGTGTAGATCAATACAACTATGGTTTACAAACTTTCTATTTTTTTTCCTTTGTCCCTCACCTCAGAGAGATCGGGTGTATTTATACTAAATGAATTCTTCCTAAATGAGATAATAAAAATGATGGAAAACCATGAGAATCAATTTGTCTCATCTTGTTACATTGTATTTTCCAAAAGAGGGAAAAAATCAGGTGTGTGATGGCTAAATCGACCACGACAAGTGGTGGTTGAGTTGTTCAATCCTTTATGGATCCCAATTTCGCTTGTCGTGTTCCCGAGTGGTTGTTGGTTGAATGGACAATCCCTAGTGACAATTGGGAAATTGACGGATGAGTTATTAAGGCATACGTGGGGTTATAACACTCAACTTGGAGTTGTAGAAACAATCTTGTATTGAGAGTTGTAGCACCATGAGAGTCACAACACTAAAAGTTGCAACATTGGGAGTTGCAATAACATGAGTTGCAACAATGACCATATTCACAACACTAGGAGTTGCACCAATGACCAAAGTTGCAGCGGATATGCTTGAATAGGAATTTCAACTCTCATTTTGGGAAGGTACATGTGTAACTTTGTTCCTGGAAATCCTTGTTAGCATAGAAGGTAATAATGTCCTGAAAAATGCATGCGAACACGTATTGAAATGGAATATTGAGTGAGTGATTATACCTTGACCAAAAATGCATAATTGTGGATGAAAATTACATCAATGTGGAAATGGAATTGGGAAAAAGGTGTACCAAAAGTATTGGATGGGTGCTACAAAGATGTCAATTTGAGCACCCATCATCTACCCCCAACCAAAATTGTTGCATGTCCTCATGCAACCAAACAATCACTTTGACTGAGAGAGGGTGAGACTCCCTTGGAGGTGGTTGATGCCATCATCTATGTTCCCTTCCTCAGGAGTAGCAGCTTCTTCCTCATCTTGATATCTTCCAAAATTGCAACAAGGCCTTCACCTAAAGTTGCCCCTATTGGTTCTTGTGTAACGACACGGTCCTTGTATTCTTGGTAGTCTTGTAGGTTTGTAGCAATGCATTCTCCTAAAGTTTCCCCTATTGGTTCTTGTGTAACATTATGGTTCTTCTCTTCCTGGTAGTCTTGTAGGATTGTAGCAAGGCCTTCTCCTAAAGTTTCCCTTGTTGGTTCTTGTGTAACAATAAGGTTCTTTTCCTATGCTTGCATTGTTTGTTTGTCCTATTCTTCCCCTGTTGGTTATGGTGTACTAACAAAGTGATTGGACTCTGCTAGTTCTCATGTGACAGCATAGAAATGGGACTCTGTTGGTCCTTATGTGACAGTAGGGAAATCAACCTCTGTTGGTTCTTTTGTGACAACAGGGAAATGGGCCTTTACTGGTTCTTATGTGACAATAGGGAAATTGGATTATGTGGTAGTGGTATGGGTGTACTTTTATATATTAGTAGGTTGATTGGATTATGTTGGTTCAACAAGGAGAGTTTCTTATGTTGTTTCAACAAGATGATTACCCCCTGTGAAAATAGGTTGGGTGTATTCTACTGGTTCAATAGGGAGGGTGCCCTCTATTGTTGCAGTAGGGTGGATGTCCTATACTATTGCAACAGGGTGGATGTCCACTATTGTTTCATTAAGTTGGCTAGATTTTGAGACAGTGGGATATTCTAACCTATCCAAATACTTCTTCTTTCTAAGATCATCCCCTAAAAACTTGAGGGAAGTCTAAAGCTTACTATTCTTATTCTCAAGCACCCACTACTTTCTTAAAAGTGATGAATACAAGGGTGCAATCAAAGGGGTACTTACTTGTTTATCTTGCATGATTTTGGTTGGCTCTGGGGAAGCAATGGCCTTGTCTTTTTTCTAGAGTTGCATCTTTTTCATCGTCGGTGTAGACCTCCAAAATTGTAGCAAGGCCTTGTCCTAGGGTTTTCCTTACTAGTTCTTGTGTAACAACAATGTTTTCTTCCCCCATTTATTCATCAGGTTCAGGCCCGATAGATTTCAGGCTTCAACTGTATCTTCAACCTGTTCCTCCCCTGTTGGTTCTTGTGTAACAACATGGGTTTTCCTTTTTCATTTGGGAGCATTGTTTGTTTCCCTTTTCTTCTTTCAGGACATTAGATATGTTTCCCTCTTTCTTGTGCTCGAAATTATTTTGGTCATAGGTTTGTTTCCCATGACGTTGTCATGGATGCCCTCATTTTGTTAAGGAGTCTCGACAAAACCTTTGGGGGTTTCTTTTTAGTGGTTGTAGTTCTGGGAGTTGTATATTTTCAACCTCTAGAGATGCATTTTTTACTGCATCCAAATTTTGGAGTTGTAGCACCCTCAACTTTTGTAGTTTCAACGTCGTTGTCTCATGAAGGAGTTGAAGCGATTGCTTCTCTTTTGGGGAAGGTTACAACATGGTTTGTTTCTCTTTCCACCTCGTTCCATGTCCTCCCATCCCTATGCAATGCACATTCAACCAAAAATTTTATTATCTTGTGGTGCGAGAGGCATTCCCTAGGGAGAATGGTTTTCTGTGTCTGTTTTTATATGGTTTGCAGTGTCCTCCAAAGGAAAAACAACATGTTTACCAACCCACCATGTCACAGGTTGTCCAATAAATAGATATGTTGTAGGTATATGACCCCATAGCAGCCCTCCCAGGTGATATATCATTGCATGACAATGGCAACATCTTGGCATGGGCTTGGTAATGAAGTCTTGTCAAAACGTGTTCCCTTCTTGACCAAATATTCTCCTAGTTTGAGGAATTGCTCGAGAAATTTAGGCTTGGGCATACAGTATAAATACCATCATTATCCTATCTGAGGAAGCCCAATCACTTCTACTATCACTTCCTTTGTCACCCACACGACTACCTCTGCTACCTCTATCATGATTTCCCTGAAATTAATGGTGAATTCAAGTGCCAAATTATTGTCATACCCTCTTATTTTGTTTAGGTATTCCATCCAGCCTCCCTACTGGAAAATTTCCCTGATATTCTCGTATGCTTCCAACAAGAGGGTCTATGTGGGTTCCATATCATTCAGTGAGCCTCCCATTTTCCTTCTCAGAACTCAAGCCACTATGGTTGCAATTTAGAATGAACAATTTAGAGGGTGGCGAGTTCAAAGTATGGATGGAAATAGTGGTGGGATGGGGTAATTATGTCACAATTTGGGAGATTATGAGTGTTTGATGGCATTTTAGTGATGTGATTAGGTCATAATTATGCCAATCAATTCTTACTCATTACACAGTTCAAGAGATGTACCTTCTGACTTACGATGCCTTTTTGTGATGTATCGTACCTTCACGTTGGCATGTCATCCTTGCAGGTCAGCTAGGATCCTAATCAAAATCGGTAGTTGCAACAACGAAAGAGTGGTAATAACAGTGTTTCTAAGTTGCAACAACATCCCAAGTTGCAACAATGCAGTTGAGTTGTAGTAACAGTGCACAGAGTTGCAACAACGGTGCACAGAGATGTGATGTTCCAGAGTTGCAACAATGGTGCACAAATATGTAATGATGTTCTAGAGTTGCAACAATGTGAAGAGTTATAGTAATGCTCTGAAGCAGCATAAATGTGATGGCTAGGACTGTGGCTTGACATGGTATCTTAGCAGTAGTCATTTTTTCCCAAATTGGTTTTGGTACTTCAGCAATGAAATTGCAGTATTGATATGTAGAGTTGCAATGAAAGGAGTTGCAACAACTATATTTTCAACAATAGGAATTGTAGAAATAGGAGTCACAACAACAAGAGTCGCAGTAACATGAGTTGCAACAACAAAAGTTACAACAACTGGATTTGCAACAACATCATTATACTCTCCTTCATATCCTGACATAACCATCATTAAATAGTGAAGTTCCCCTCTTATCTCTCTCTTTTTTGAAAGCATTTCATGCGTTAGCATGGATTATTTTCACAAAACATGCCCCCAAGAATGCCCCTAAGGGTTTTCATACATGGTAATTTTTTATTTTGAACATGAATGAATCATTCAACAAGGGTTCCCCCTTGTTAACAATCTCCAAATCATTGTCAGGCCATACACTAATGATCATATTCATAAAGGATTCCTTTTATAGGGGTCTGTGATATAATTGAAGCCCATTTCCATTTTCTATCAGAGGATTTTTTTCATCATCAATGGTGTGAAGTTTGATGGCTCAATTGTCATATAGAAGATCAATATCATAAGTCTTGATTCATCGAGTGTGAAACTTACCTCTGAAATCCTTGAACCTGGAGTCAAATAATAAGGCTCCATACCAATTCATATTGGTTGCAGCCAGTAGTAGTCTTCCATGTCCTCCGATAGGCCCATAGAGCTTCATGTAGTCTATCAACCCAATCTTTGAGGTGTAGTCTGACAGTCTTGGTGATGATGGCCTCAATAAAAAAATTCTTCCCTTCCATTTGTCCATTGGCCTGCGGGTGATATGGTGTGGTAACCTTGTGTTTGATATTATATCCATCCATCAAGTCTCTAATGATTTTTTAAGTGAATTGAGTTCCTCCATTGATAACTATTTCTCAAGGTATCCCAAATTTGGTGAATATTTCTTCATGAATAAATCCTATTACTGCTTGTTCTGTTGTCATGGGGAGTGCCTTGGATTCCATCCATTTTCTGACATAATATGTGCATACTAGGATGTAGGAGTTATGGTGGGAAGGAAGATTGATCGACCCTATGAAATCTAGGGCCCATTTATCAAAGGGTTCCAATTCCATTTGTGGCTATAATGACATCTTGTTTGAGTGCACCAGTCTTCCCATGCGTTGGAAACTTTCACACCTCTTTACATATTCCTTGGCATACATATCCAGATGATAAGATCTAATCTGGTGTAGAAGAGACTATTGACACGAAGTTTAAATTTGTCTACCTTTGAAAACTAAAGCTTCATATTTTCCTAAGTCGTGGAGCCACCCTTAGTCCAAAAAGGGGAGTCAGAGCCTTCCGTTCCTTTTCGGGTTTTGAGATTCGGTTTTTCTCGAGGTATGATCTTCAACCATCCTATATTCCCAGTGCTAAAATCCCAAAACTATTTAACATATTAAAAAATTAAAAAGGGGGAAGAAATAAAGGTTACTTTTTTTCGTCCCTTTCCACAAAAGGCTCTTTAATCCGTAATTAACTCAGATCCTAAAATAAATCATCTTTCCCTTAATATTTCATGATTCAGGTTTTCCTTTCTACTAAATCATTTTCAAACTCTCAACCATCAAACTCCCAACCCTCAATTTTCCTGAAAAGTTAAAAAAGTAATTAATCGTTAACCTTGATTAATCAAAACATTAATACGTGATTAGCGCCTCACTAATCCCATTACAATTTCGGGATCTGGGGTTTGCTCATGACATATCTCCTAACAATAGGATCCCCGAAGTTTTGAAATGAAAAAAACACCTTTTCTTTAAAACAAAGTCTAAAATTAAGGTTAAATTGTTTTCGAAATAGGATTAGTGATAACTAAGCCACCTTTCGCATTTCGGGAATTCATGAAGGGAATTCATGAAGGCAATGACTTTTGAAACTCGAGTTTCAAAATCGTTGAGATATGGTAGTATTAATAATGGATAAATGGAGATATTCTTGATGTGAAAGTGTATCTACAGGCATATATTTCCATTAAAGCATTATTTTTTGTCGCATGTGTCTATACGCTCATTATAACACAAATTAAAGGTTAATAAGGTCTTGTATTTCTAACTTCATTGTTATCCTTTACATTTGTAGCAAGTCTCATTTATCTAGTTTTATACACATTTTCTCTGTAAACAGGTTTTTGGTCCAGTGCAGATATCATGGCACCTAAGAAGGCACCCAAGAAAAGAGAGGAAGTTGTTGAAAGCTTGAGTCTAGACGGAGATGTTATATCTGATACAATACCACATGCCATCGATTCCATAAAATCGTGGAGGCAGATTTTTGAAACTCTGGATTATGAAATTAAAAATTTCCCTCATGATGCCAACAAACAACTTCGAGATATAGAGGAGTATGAGCTTCATAAAATAGCTACACGGTTGCGACTCATGACTTATAACGACATGATTAGTTGGGCCTTAGAGCGAATTGACGTACAAACGAGAAGCATTCTGGACAACCGATGGGTCGTCATTGGCTCTTTTAGATCGAAACTTTTATAAGTAATGTATAAATTGTCTCCTAGTCCCAAGTATATTTATAATACAGATTTCGTGAGTGATTTTAAAAGGAAGGAATGTTTTGAGTCAGACCAAACGTATCCTGGCATAATAAAAGACTAGTGGAGAAACGAAGCCAAATTCAGGGCCGACACCCATGGTATTAATGCCACATCCTCATTGAATGAGTATATGGTCTATGTGGCGATGATATTATGTATACTTTTCGAGAAAAAAAGTCCCACCCATTTCCTTGCAAAATGGGTACCTCTCTTGCGAGAGGCAACAAAAGGTTACATCTTTAATTGGGATAAGATTTTATCCGATAACATAGCAAAGTAGGTCATGGAATATCAGATGGAAAGATCAAATGGCCGACCTATAGGATTTTATATGTCTTCATACATCATGGATGCTATATTCTTCTCAACTCCTTTCCCTTTGATGAATTGGAGTTGGAATTTGACTCACCCGGAGCCTATTCATGAATACCATTCTAAACTTTGGGAAGAAAATGCCAAAGACTCATTCTATGAAATTTATCATTTCATGGTGATACCACTACATTAGAGGTTGTACGACTGTGTGCCTCCCCACATTTTAGAGTTGGTCATAGGAAACCTCAAGACAGTTGTTGACTGGTTTATAGAGGAGAATTTCTCATACATTAGAGTTTTCAGGTGTTGAATCCCTCCACATGCACTCCCAAAGTTCCTCCCTGATAGACTAGTGTGCAGGGAGGTATCTCATCAAATAGTAATAGCTGGAATTGGGATAGAACTAAAAATGACTCAAAAGAAGTCTTGGCCAGTTTTTCCCATTCATATTGGAAAATTTCCATTGCTCAACTTGGGTCATTCCAAAGTTGAAGTGGCAGCACTGGAGGAGGTCAAATTGGTAGACCTTGATCACAGGAAGCATGATCCTTACCCGTTAGTGGGAAAACACATGGCCCACTATAATATGAAGGCTTATGAACATGAGAAGTCCCCTTGTGATGACCTGTTCAAAGGGACTAGGACCTATGAGGAGGTGTTAGAGAGAGTACAAACATTGTCGTCTGACTTGCAAGCTAGTTTTTAGACCTTCCAGAAGCATAGATAGAGTGGTCTGCCCAAAGTATTGAAAGGAGAAGCAATCACCCTTCCTCAAAGACAAGAGGATACTCCCCCAGGCCTCAGACAAGAAACGCAAGATAAAGTCAACCCTGAGGAAATTCCACAGGAGACTGAATGGTCCTCACAAAATGAAGAGGCCTTACAGAGAGAATATCCAGAGACTGAAACAGAGAGGAGGCTCGGGACACCTCCCGAGTCCAGTAATTCCACTCCCCTTTCATCACCTGTTGTTGAGGTCAATATACCTAAGACCATAGGAGAAACAGGATCTACAGAGCTAGGAAGTCCCATAACTTCCTTAACCCCTTTACAGTCCACCTTTGGACTCCCATAGATGGGAGCCATATATGTTGGTGATCTCACCCCTATCTCTAGAGATGAGATCCCTCCTTCTAATTATTTTTTTAGAAAAAAGAGGAAGGTTGTTCTAAAAAAGGAGATGTATATGAGAGAAGGGGGTTTGGTGAAGAAGCATAGGGTCTTGGTAGATGGCCAAAACTTGGAGGAGGAGGATTTCGCTACAGAGGTAGCAATCTCCATGGGAGCGATGGCAACAATAAACCTTTTTATTGTGGAGAACATGAGAACAAGGATAAAGAATAGTAACCACATAATAGTTCAATTGTAAGATCAGTTGAAGAATGTTGAGAAAAACATTAGAGAAGAGGTGAATAAAAGTTTGGAGCAAGCCAGAGCTATTGAAAGACAAGAAATTCAGTGAATGAAATGAACCAAAGGATACAAGCAAGTCAGGTGCAAGTTACTTAGCAAAAGGAGCTTGTAAAATAGCTACAGGCTAAGTTAAATTTGACACAAGGTCGGGTCATAGACTTAAAGGCTTTTCAAACCATCTCATTAGAAGCCCATACAAAGATAGAAGTCAAGCAACAGAAATTGATCTCCAAAATAGAGATCATCGAGGATTATTTTCAAGAGGTAAGAAAATCCCTGGATAATATTATTTTACTGGAAAAGGAGGCTAAAGAAGCAAGGAATACCTTTCAGAAAGAAGTTGCATGTTCAGGAAACAGGGAAATGTCAAAAAATATAAAGCTTTCTATCACAGAACAGATAAGATGAGACATCGTGTTCAAGGCATGGGAAACGAACATAGTCGAAAACAAGAAGATAGTTAAATAAATCAAAGACGACTGTGAGGGAATACTTGATTCTTTGGATACGCAAATGCTAGGTATTGAAAGAAATGGTTGCTCTAATCCATTGGGGCAAATAAACATTGTGAAGCAACATTTGAACTACAAAGAGGGCTTGAAGGAAATTCAGGCAGAAATTTCACAGTTGAAGGAAATCAATGTCAACCTGATAGATAGATGGATGCTACAACCTAATTTAAAGTTGCAAGTGATCAGGCTTGCCAATAAAAGTTTTGAAGACTAGTTTCCAAAGGTCTAAAGAAACTTTTATCTGTTTGAAACTAAGGATCTTCCGACACCACCTAGAAATTTCGTTCATTTTCTGGAGAAATGTATTGAATGTATAACATCAAAGGAGGGAGAGACTTCAACTAAACAGTGATGTATCATTCGAAATCTTACACTATTGTAATGATAGACCAATGAAAGTTAATCATGCAACGGTTAAGGTTGCAGTTTTGTAACTATTTTTCCCCCTACAAAGTAGGATATTGTTAACCATCAAGTATTGACGACCTTGTATAAATACAAGGAGAGAATACTGAAGAATGGATTTTTTATTTCTCTAAAAAGGGCATTGTGACGAAGTAATTTTATGAAGAGTCTGAATTAATAGAAATGCAGATTGAAGATTCTGGATTTTGTCAAGTCTGAGTTATGTGTTCCCCTATCTTTTCATCTTTCTTTCATATATTTTATTGATGAATGCTTGACTAAAATTTAATACAACCTCTACTGTGGAAATTATTATTCTTGTTATATAAATCATTTACAGTTTTTCCTCTGTATCGGTTATCAACAGATACAAGACCTGAAATGTTTAGATTTCAATATAATATGCTTCATTAATATTTTTCTTGTTCCATAGTTTTCTGTTACAATGTGAGATTCCTCTTAAATTGATGCCTCACCTTGTTAATAGCTTTATGTTCTTCCTCATATCATGCATGTTTTCCTTCTTTTAAATTTAACTCAGATACAAGAAATGACCTTTGATTTAGTCATCTTATTAGTTTGTGTTTTAAAATCATTCTCTTTACATTGTGAAATAGAGATAACAAAGCCTAAAAAGAAAATATAGAATTATATTTCCTTTACCTTTATCCTTCATGACAGTACCAGTTTCAAGGCAACCTAACATTGAACCCAACCTTTCATATCAAACCAGCATCACTCTAAATTTATTTAACACTATCTTACAAACAACGAATAATTGGGTCGAATTAGAACATTCATGGGAAGCAATTGAGAGAGATATCAACATTCAAGAAAACTGGGAATTCTGACAGAGACAATTGAGAAACCAACTATAGTCCTCACCTTTTAATCATTGATTTTTCTGTCCTCAACTTCCTCTATCTTTTAAGATTCCTTGACAGTCTACTTTAGGGCCTTAAAGTATAAACTCGGGAACAACATATTTTTGGCGTCGTTGTCGGGGATCGGAGAAACGAATATTTTTCCCTGGGAAGAACGACATTGACACTTTCCTTCTTTGATAGTGAACAAAGTTTGGAAACCTTATAAGGCTAACTTTATATTTCACTTGGTGAATCCACACTGTTTAAACTATATCTTAACCATAAGAACACCAGGAAGAATCCAGACGACAAGCATATTTCACCTTCTTCCAACCCAAAAAAAATTCTAAAATCAAGAAGGTACTTTCAGCAGACTGCCTCATCGACAAATAAAAATTGTCAACTTAAATCTACACAATATGACTTCAAAGATCAACACAGTGAATCAAGTATTCCACCCCTTAACAGGGAATACTCCGCTGGTAAAGTTACAACCCCGGAATGAAATTTGGTTCTGCCTGTTTTTAAGACCGAAGCTTTCTCAGTTGTTTCGCATAACAATAGAAAACGAAGGTCTACCTCACTTCCTGTTGCGACCGACTCTCCCTCACTTCTCGAGGTTCATTTTCCCACCTCTCAAAACTCAAACAATTATCCTATATATCTCTATTCAACTTCTATTGATTCTCCTATATTTTCACCCTGTGATTATGAAGGAACCAGTCCACATTCCCCAAGCTACTTTTTCTCAAGTTTCATCCCCGTCAATAATCGATTTCTTGAAACCCTTCCTTATAACCCCCAAACTTTTACCACTAAAGCCACAAAGGTCACGGCTGGAGAAGGTGGGGCAGGAGGT
Source organism: Picea engelmannii (assembly GCA_009831015.1). Taxonomy (NCBI): domain Eukaryota; kingdom Viridiplantae; phylum Streptophyta; class Pinopsida; order Pinales; family Pinaceae; genus Picea; species Picea engelmannii. The sequence continues at coordinate 1,104,726 of ML777799.1, read as the reverse complement.
GTTGTCGTAGGTGGTCTAGGAGGAGGAGTAGGCGGCCAAGTACTGCCTCCTTTGATATTTGAAAAGGTTGTTGCAAGATATGCCCCTCTGGTTCTACTAGTCCCTCTCCATGATTTACCAAAAAATTACATGAAAACCCTGCCTAAGTTCACGGGAGAGGGCGATTTAATGGCATCTAAACACATAAAAATTTTCGAACAATTCGCTGACATTCTTGGTTTGAAACATGAAGATGTTTACTCTAGACTCTTGGTTCAAACCTTTGAAGGGAAAGTGAGAACCTAGTTTCAAGGCCTAGCAGCCATATCTATACCTTCATACGATGAACTTGAAAACACTTTTATCAGATAATGGGGTGAGTGGAAAGACCATCTTTATTATCTAACCAAATTTGGGGCTCTTTGAAAGAAAAAATTCAAATCAGTCCTTGAGTTTACCCAACGATTCAATAAATTGTACAATAAGATCCCAACCAAGGTCAAACCCTCACAACCTGTGGCAAAGATAACTTTCACTGGAGATTTTGACCCCGACTTCACCCTTTTATTAAGGGAGAGAAGATCAGCAGATCTTACCAAGATGCAAGATGATTCCTTGGAAATCGAATCTAACATGATGGCATCAGGTAAGCTGAAAACCAAATTTGAGACTAGAAACAAAGAGATCAGGAGATACAGAGAGCAAGGAGGACCCTCTGGATCAAGAATATCCTCAGAAGACAAAATGGATGATATGGCCAGAATCGTCAAAGATCTGTCAAAAAAAATATCAATAATGGAACTAGATCAAGCTAAAAATGAACATTACCCTAGAAAGGAGTTCAGGAAGAACCCTAATCCTAAAAACCACCAAAAATAAATTAAGAATGAAGATCAAAAAATTCAAACCCCTTTTAAAAGTGAAAACTTTATGGGAGGACAAGATGTAGAGGATTTTGAGGAGTTAGAAAAGAATATGAACAATCTTGGCGATGACTACTTACAACCTTATATAACAAGACACGATTACGAAAAGTCTTTAACTACAAAGTATATGACTGCGAGTAACAAGAACAACAGTGTTTCAGAAGATTTGACCTATCATGGGATAGTAGATGGTATAATGGTCGAGCTCCACCATAAGTACAACCTAAGACCTAGAAATAGGGCTCCCACGGCCGCTCCAGTTAAAAATATACTGCCAAATAGATTGAAGGGACTTAGACCGCTAACATACAGTCTATTAAAACAAAGACAACAGAAACACCACCCTTGAGCACGTAGAAAATAGACACCCCTGTTAATGAAACAATGGCCCCTCAACAAAGGAAAGTTGAAAAGAAAGGGCCGGAAACTCAAACCATGGAAATTGACAAAACCATTGGAAGTTTTAATCTAGAGAACAAAATCAATAAGATCAAAATCCCTATTCCCCTTGTCGAATTGGCCAAAATCCTGATATAGCGAAATGTTTTGCAAAAATGATTAGTTTTTAGGAAAATGAAAGTCAGGTCGATGTTATTAACTTAGAAGATGATAAGCCGAACATAATTTTCAGCCCACACTTCGAAGGTGCTAGAGACACTGTTGCCCCTTTCTACATCACTTTCATAGTTTTCGACCATCTTCTCCATAACTGCATGTTAGATTCTAAGCCCTCTCACAATGTGATGCCTAAAGCAATCATGAACATACTCGGCCCAGAAATCACTATTCCTTATGGATATTTATATTATTTTTACTCGAGAAAATTCAAGTGTATAGGCATGATAAAATACTTAGCCATAAACCTTACACAGCTACCTGCAAAAAGCGTTTTAATGGGTGTGGTTGTCGCAGATATACCCCCAAAATATGGAATGCTCATATCTCGGTCCTGGGGTGCTAAACTTGAAGGTTCTCTTCAAATTGATATGACGTACGCAACAATTCCAGTTTTCGGGGGACAGTTCACGCGATTGTACAAGGAAACCAGGTTAGCATTTACGGTTAGTGACCCTCTTAGCCCAAATAATTATCCTGTATATATTGTTGATCAGGATTTAGGTAATTGTTTATTATCTATAGAGGAAGATGTTGATGCATGTATAGAAAAAAATTGTACAGGAAATAAAAAAGAAAAAGAACAAATAGAACAAGATGTATATAACAATGGTGTTTGGAAAATGTTTTTTTACGGTGCCTCATCTTATCTTGGAGCTGGGGCTGGAGTAATTTTTGTGGCACTTGATAACCAATTCATTATCCCTTTCTCTTATAGGCTACAGTGGAACATTAACCACACTAATAATGTATGTGAGTACGAGGCTCTAGTGTTAGGGTTAGAGGCCGCTAGGAGAATGAAAATTAAAAACTTGGAAGTTTTTGGTGATGCAGAGTTAATCATGAAGCAGGTTAATCACCAGTACCAAGCCAAAAATCCTAGGTTAAGGTCGTATCGAAATTGTGTTTGGGACCTAATCGAATTTTTTTTCTCTTATTTTAATATTCACTTCATTCTGAGAGCACAAAATCAACAGGTGGATGCTTTAGCCAAAGCTGCTTCGACTTCCACACCTCCCACTGCTTTCAAACTCAAATATCATATACAAATGAGACATAGGCCTTCCATACCCAATAACATACAACATTGGCAAGTCTTTGAGGATGACGAACAACTCTGAATTTTTTTAGAAATAATAGACGAGTTCGCTGAAACACATGTTGACCAAGAGAACCAAAATGATCCTATTTGGATCATGCAGGAAGGGGAAGACCCCCAAGAGTTCCAGGATAAAATCCCAAATCACCATATGTTGGTTTTAAAAAATAATCAAATACCAAAGGGCTTGATTCCCTTAGAAAGGCTCTTTAATCATGATTACATCCCTTTAAAGAATACCTTACAACCTCAGCCGGAAGAAGTTGAAGATTGCAATATAGGTACCGAAGAGAGTCCTAGGTTAGTTAAAGTATCCAGGTACCTGTCTCCCGAAATCAAGAGTAAATGTGTTGAGTTTCTTAAAAAATACAAAGATGTTTTTTCCTGGTCTTATGACGAGTTGAGAACTTATGATATGACTATCATGGAACATAAGATTCCATTAAAACCGGGTGAATAACCTTTTAGGCAGAAACTCAGGCAGATTAACCCTATCTTATTATCGGTGATAGAAAAAGAGGTAAAAAAACTCTTGGATGCTAAAATCATAGTCCCACTGAGATATTTTGAGTGGGTAGCTAATTTAGTCCCGTGAGAAAGAAAAATGGCGAGATCAGATTGTGTGTCGATTTTAGAAACCTGAATCAGTCATCACTCAAAGACAATTACCCATTACCTAAGATGGATCACATTTTAGAAAAAGTAGTTGGAGCTAACAGAATGTCAATGATTGATGGTTTTTCAAGTTATAATCAGATTGTAGTGCATCAGGACGATAAAGAAAAAAAATCTTTCACTGCCCCTTGGGGTACTTTTATGTACGATAAAATGCCTTTTGGTTTAATGAATGCAGGGGAAACTTTTCAATGAGCCATGGATATCTCTTTCATGGGTGAGAGAGATAAGTTTGTTGTTATCTATCTTGGTGACCTGATTGTTTTCTCCAAATCTGATGCAGAACATCTAATGCACCTTAAACAAACCTTCGAGAAATGTCAAAAATTTGGTTTGTCACTCAATCCCAAGAAATCTCATTTCGCAATGCAAGAAGGTAAACTCTTGGGCCATATCGTATCTAAAGATGGAATCAAAATCGATCCAAAAAGAGTTGAGGCAATAGATACTATAAATTTTCCTAGAAATGTAAAAGAAATTCAATCTTTTTTAGGAAAAATAAATTTTTTGAGGAGATTCATCCCTAACTTTGCTGAAATTGTGAAATTGATAACAGATATGCTCAAAAAGGATAGTGAAGTGAAATGGAAAAGTGAATCCAAAGCCTTGTTTCAATGCATCAAGAAAGTAAAAAGTGAAGCACCAGTCTTGGCGAGCCCAGATTACACAAAAGATTTTTTGATTTTTTCTTTTGCTTCAGAACATACTATCGTAGCTGTATTGTTACAAAAAAATGAGGAAAGTTTTGAGCGGCCTATTGCGTTTTTTAGAAAAAGTCTCAGAGATGCCGAGTTGAAATATGATATATTGGAGAAACGGGCCTATGCAATGGTGAAATCTCTCAAAGATTTTAGAACTTATGTGTTGCACTAAAAAATCATTGCTTATGTACCCTCTAACTATGTTAAAGATATCTTGGTGCAACCAGACAGTGACGGAAGAAGAGGAAGTTGGTTAGCTAAGATCCATGAGTTTGACCTAGAAGTCAACCCAACTAAAATTGTCAAAGGGCAGGGTTTGGCCAAATTTCTTGCTGAATCGAATTTAAAGTCACTTGGGATAAATCAGCTATAGGAGAACGAGGGATTTTTGGAAATAGACGAGCTTGATGTCACTGCACCTACAACCAAGATTCAAGAAAAGTTTTCTACTTCGTCCTGGTATCGCGACATCGTCCATTACCTACTTACACTCCAATGTCCTACTGAGTTAACCCTATCTAAGGCTAGGACGCTAAAGTTACATGCTATAAAATACTGTATCATAGATGCTAAATTGTATTGGAAAGACCCCTTGGGTTTCCTATGGAGGTGTTTAGTCGAAATTGAAACATAAGGGGTTATGGATGAATTCCATGTCAGAGTGTGTGGAGGACATCATGCATGGTGAGAAACAACTTATAAAATCTTAAGAGATGGATATTACTAGCCCAAATTGTTCACAGAAGTGAACACTAAAATCCAAAATTGTGTCCCTTGTCAGTTGGTCACAGGCAAGCAGAAGGTTCCGGCTTTGCCCCTTATTCGAGTTAAAACTGAAGCCATTTTTCAACAATGGGGACTTGATTTCATTGGATAAATTCATCCACACTCTAGCGTGCAGCACAAATGGATCCTAACTGCTACTGATTACTTCACTAAATGGGTGGAAGCTATCCCCACAAGAAATGCAACCGATTTGGTAGTAATTAGTTTTTTGGAAGATAATATTTTATCCAGATTTGGTTGTCCTCGACAGATAGTCACTGATAATGTGTAAGCATTTAAATCAATGACCATGATAAAATTTTGCCAAAAATATAACATCATACTAGGACACTCCATAGCTTACTATCCACAAGGTAATGGTCTAGCTAAATCATCTAACAAAATCCTGATTACCGTGATAAAAAAGGTTTTAATTGAAAACAAGAAAGCATGGCATATCCATCTAAAATATGCACTATGGGCCAACATAATAAGTACTAAAATATCAATTGGGATTTTCCCTTTATAGATGGTATATGGCACTAATGTCATTTTACCAATAAACCTAGCTCTGCTAGTAATGAAACTCTGGCAAGATTCGAATGAAGAACCCAACAATGTTACCAGAAGGATAAACCAACTGGTCAAAGTTCAGCAAAATAGGGTCAAAGTGAATGAAAGGTTACGAAGATATCAGGATAAAATGAAGGCCTTATTCAATCAGAAAGCTAAAGATAGAGAATTCCTCCCTGGCGACTTGGTCCTAAAATGGGAAGCCAGGAAAGAAAACGCTGGAAAACATGGAAAATTCGATCCGATCTGGTCTGGCCCATACAGGATTTCGGCCTTGGAAGGAAAAAATGCTTGGTTATTAGAAAACCTGGATGGAGACATTCTCAATGCCCCTGTGAATGGGAGACATCTTAAACACTTCATGAAATAATGTGTTTCTAAATTCTCATTGTACATACCGGTTTGTTTTCATGCTTTTTGTATAGTAAAAAAAAAATGAATAAATAAAAGTTTATTTCATAACGTTTCCTAATGATTATAATGTTATGTTATTCGTAGGGAAATTTTCTCACCAAATAGTGGACTTAAAGTACTGAGAGGTGACATGCGCGGGTATTCCTATCAAGTAGCTCAAAATGAAAAAGGTAATGAACAAGTCATCTTTGGGATAGAAATATAGGAGATAATAAAGGTATGAAACCTCATTTTAAAAAATTCGAGATAAAAGTCCTAAGAAGTACGAATGAAATAAATCATCGATTCATTTTTTCCGAAAGATTCAAAAAAAAAAAAAAAAACTCACACAAATAAGTTTTTTGAAATAATAGACAAGGGGGACTTAAGAAAAGGTTTTAAAAGATAATTAAGAAAGTCTCCAAAAACAATCATATGTACACCAGTTTTTCTAAAAACCCCTTACCCTCCCCTTGACCACAGTAAAGTCTTTTCCCACCTGAACATAGATGAATAATCATAGAGTTTCCTAAGAATAGAGGGGTCTCGCTTGGATCATGAAAACTCTCGAACAAACTTTCAAGAAAGAGAGTAGGTTGTGTTTTTAAGTTATTTGACTTTGGCTGGATCATAAACATGTCTAGGTTAATCCTGACCTTATTAGTTATCCTAACAGGAATAAATGATCGGTTTTTCTCAAGGAAGCTCCCTAGACTAAAGGTCAAAAAGTTTCCCTTAATAAGTTCTTTGAAGCCCATGATTTTTGAAGGCAGATGAGAACATTAACCCAGAACTATTTAAATGAGTTGACAGACCTTGATTCTTTTTCAAACAAATATCTTCCCGAGTGTAATTTATACTCATTGATTCCCCCCACTTCAAAAAAATAAAAAAAATGAATATAGACAGATGGTGAAAGGAAAATCATTATCGATTGCCCCCATCTAGTTCAAAGAGATGAATAAAGGAAATTCATTATATTGATTTCCCTCATCTCAGCATTTAAATGATTGGAAACAATGAAGTGGTGAAAGGAAATTCAATATGGGAAGTCAGATAACTCCACCGGGGTACTGAACAGGCTCGCTGGTAGTGAAGCAATATCCTTGTATCTGATAAAAGCTGTTATACATGAGTTACAAGATGCTCTTGTAATTTCTCTTCCTTTCAGCTGGATTTTGTCATAGATTTCAGGGATATCCTTACTGGACACAATGCAAACACTTACCTTGATGAAAACGGAATCACTTGAAACATGATACGATGGTTGATTTGGTTTTGATTATCTTACACAGCTTTGAGCTCAGTTTAAGGAGAAGAAGTTTATCGAAAACCCGCTCGACATAGTCGGAATTTATGTTTTTGAAGAGTTTTTCAAGGTTAACGTTGAGACCCTAATCTTGTTCGGTTTTTCTCCAAATTTGTTTCACAGAGCCAAATCATTGACTCCATTACCCAACGAAGGCACTTGGTCTACATGTTCCTCTCATCCCACAAGGAGATGAGATCCCTCAATAGAGCCTAATGTTGACACGAAGTTTAAATTTTTCTACCCTTGAAAACTAAAGCTTCATCTTTTCCTAAGTCATGGAGCTGCCCTTAGTCCAAAAAGGGGAGTCAGTGCCTTTCATTCCTTTTTGGGTTTCGAGATTTAGTTTTTCTCGAGGTATGGTATTCAACCATCCTAATTTATCGGTGTCGAAATCCCAAAACCGTTTAACATGTTAAAAAATTAAAAAGGGGGAAGAAATAAAGGTTACTTTTTTCATTGCTTTCCACAAAGCACTCTTTAATCCATAATTAACTAAGCTCCTAAAATAAATCATCTTTCCCTTAATCTTTCGAGATTCAGGTTTTCCTTTCTACTAAATCGTTTTCAAACTCTCAACCGTCGAACTCCCAACCCTCTTTTTTCCTAAAAAGTTAAAAAAGTAATTAATCGTTAACCTTGATTAATCAAAACATTAATACATGATTAGCGCCTCACTAATGCCATTGCAATTTTTCAATACGGAGTTTTCTCATCATAACTCCTGACAATAGGATCCTTGAATTTCTGAAATGTGAAATCGCGTTTTCTTTAAAACAAAGTCTAAAATTAAAGTTAAATTGTTTTCAAAATAGGATTAGTGATAACTAAGCTGCCTTTTGCATTTCAGGAATTCATGAAGGCAATGATTTTTGAAACTTCAGTTTCAAAATCGTCAAGATACTGCAGTATTAATAATGGATAAATGGAGATATTCTTGATGTGAAAGCGTATCTACAGGCATATCTTTCCATTAAAGCGTTAATTTTTTTCGCTTGTGTCTGTACGCTTGTTATAACGAAAATTAAAGGTTAATAAGGTCTTGTATTTCGAACTTCATTGTTATCCTTTACATCTACAGCAAGTTGCATTTATCTAGTTTTATACACATTTTCTCTGTAAATAGGTTGTTGGTCTAGTGCATATATCATGGAACCTAAGAAGGCACCCAAGAAAAGAGAGGAAGTTGTTGAAATCTCGAGTCCAGAAGGAGACGTTATATCTGATACAATACCACATGCCATTGATTCCATAAAATACTGGAGGCAAATTTTTTAAACTCTGGATTATGAAATTAAAAATTTCCCTCATGACGCCGACAACAAACTCCGAGATATAGTGGAGTATGAGCTTCATAAAATAGCTACATGGCCCTGGCTCATGACTTATAACAACATGATCAGTTGGGCCTTAGAGTGAACTAAGATATAGATGAGAAGCATTCTGGACAGACGAGGGGTCGTCATTGGCTCTTTCATACCGAAACATGTACAAGTAATGTATAAACTGTCTCCCAGTCCCAAGTATATTTATAATAAATATTTTGTGAGTGATTTTCAAAGGAAGGAATGTTTTGAGTCAGACCAAATGTATCCTGGAATAATAAAAGACTGGTGGAGAAACAAAGCAAAATTCAAGGCCGATACCCATGGTATTTATGCCACAACCTCATTGAACGAGTATATGGTCTATGTGGTGATGATGTTATGTAGACTTTTTGGGAAGAAAAGTCCCACCCATTTCCCTGCAGAATGGGTACCTCTCTTGCACGAGGCAACATAAGGTTACAACTTTAAATGGGATAAGATTTTATCCGATAGCATAGAAAAGGAGGTCATGGAATATCAGATGGAAAGATCAAATGGTTGACCTGTATCCTTTTATATGTCTGCATACATCATGGATGCTATATGATTCTCAACTTCTTTCCCTTTGATGAATTGGAGTTGGAATCCGACTCACCCAGAGCCTATTCATGAATACCATTCTAAACTTTGGGAAGAAAACGCCAAAGACTCATTCTATGAAATTTTTCATTTCGTGGTGATACCACTACATCAGAGGCTATACGGCTGTGCACCTCCTCGCATTTTTAAGTTGGTCACAGGAAACCTCAGGACAATTGTTGACTGGTTTATAGAGGAGAATTTATCATACATCAAAGTTTTCAGGTGTTCAATCCCTCCACATGCACTCCCAAAGTTCCTCCCTGACAGACTGGTGTGCAAGGAGGTAGCTCATCAAATAGTAACAGGTGGAATTGGGATAGAACTAAAAATGGCTCAAAATAAGTCTTGGTCAGTTTTTCCCATTCAGATTGGGAAATTTTCATTGCTCAACTTGGATCATTCCAAAGTTGAAGTGATGGTGCTAGAGGAGGTCAAATTGGTAAACCTCAAGCACAGGAAGCATGATCCTTACTAGTTAGTGGGAAAACACATGGCACACTGTAATATGAAGGCTTATGAACATGAGAAGTCCCCTTGCGATGACTTGTTCAAAGGGACTAGGACCTATGAGGAGGTGTTAGAGAGAGTACAGACATTGTCATTCGACTTGCAAGCTAGTTTTTATACCTTCCAGAAGAATATACGGAGTGGTCTGCCCAAAGTATTTCAAGGAGAATAAATCACCCTTCCTCAAAGACAAGAGGATAATCCCCCAGGCCTCAGAAAAGAAACACAAGATAAAGTCAACCCTAAGGAAATTCCACAGGATACTGAAAGGTCCTCACAAAATGAAGAGGCCTTATAGACAAAATATCCAGAGACTGAAACAGAGAGGAGGCCCAGGACACCTCCCAAGTCCAGTAATTCCACTCCCCCTTCATCACCTTCTATTGAGGTCAATATACCTAATACCATAGGAGAAACAGGATCTATAGAGATAGGAAGTCCCATAACTTCCTTAACCCCTTTACAGTCCACCTTTGGACTCCCATATATAGGATCCATATATGTTGGTGATCTCACCCCTATCTCCAGAGATGAGATCCCTCCTTGTGATTATTTTTTTAGAAAAAAGAGGAAGGTGGTTCTAAAACAACAGATGTATATGAGAGAAGGGGGTATGGTGAAGAAGCATAGTGTCTTGGTATATGGACAGAACTTGGAGGAGGAGGATTTCGCTACAGAGGCAGTAGGCTCCATGGGAGCCATGGAAACAAAAAACCTTTTTACTGTGGAGAACATGAGAACAAGGATAAAGAAGAGTAACCAAATAATATCTCAATTGCAAGATCAATTGAATAATGCTGAGAAAAACATTAGAGAAGAGGTGAATAAAAGTTTGGAGCATGCCAGAGTTGTTGAAAGGCAAGAAATTCAGTCACTAAAAACTAGCCTAGATGAAATGAACCAGAGGATACAAGCAAGCCAGGTGCAAGTTACTCAGCAAAAGGATATTGTAAAAGAGCTACAAGCTAAGTTAAATTTGACAGAAGGTTGGTTCATAGACTTACAGGCTTTTCAAACCCTCTCGTTAGAAGCCCATACAAAGATAGAAGCCAAGCAACAGAAATTGATCTCCAAAATAGAGATCATCCGGGATTATTTTGAAAAGGTAAGAAAATCCCTTGATAATATTATTTTACTGGAAAAGGAGGTTAAAGAAGCAAGGAATATGTTTCAGAAAGTAGTTGCATGTTCAGGAAATAGGGAGATGTCAAAAAATATAAAGCTTTCTGTCACATAACAGATAAGAGGAGACATCGTGCTCAAGGCATGGGAAACAAACATAGTCGAAAACAAGAAGATAGTTAAGGAAATCAAAGATGACTGTGAGGGAATATTTGATTATTTGTATAAGAAAATGTTATGTATTGAAATAAATGGTTTATTTGAGTCACTGGGGCAGATAAACATTCTGAAGCAACAATTGAACTGCAAAGAGGGCTTGAAGGAGATTCAGACGGAAATTTCACAGTTGAAGGAAATCGATGTCAACCTGATAGACAAATGGCTTGTACAACCTAATTTAAAGTTGCAAGTGATCAGGTTTGTTGATAAAGGTTTTGAAGACCAGTTTCCAAAGGTCCAAAGAGAGTTTTATCTATTTGAAACTAAGGATATTCTGACACCACCTAGAAATTTTGTTCATTTTCTAGAGAAATGTATTGAATGTATAACATCAAAGGAGAGAGAGACTTCAACTAAACAGTGATGTATCATTCAAAATATTACACTATTGTAAAGATAGACCAAAGAAAGTTAAGGTTGCAGTTTTGTAACTATTTTTCCCCTAAAAAGTAGGATATTACTAACCATCAAGTATTGACGACCTTGTATAAATACAAGGAGAGAAGACTGAAGAATGGATTTTTTCTTTCTCTAAAAATGGAATTGTGACAAAGTAATTTTATGAAGACTCTGAATTAATAGAAATGCAGATTGAAGATTCCGGATTTTTTCAAGTCTGAGTTATGTGTTCCCCTGTCTTTCCATCTTTCTTTCATATATTTTATTGATGAATGCTTGACTACAATTTAGTACAACCTCTACTGTGGAAATTATTATTCTTGTTATTTAAATCATTTACAGTTTTTCCTCTATATTAGTTATCAACAGATACAAGACCTTAAATGTTTAGATTTCAATATCATATGCTTCATTAATATTTTTCTTGTTCCATAGTTTTCTGTTACAACGTGATATTCCTCTTAAATTGATGCCTCACCTTGTTAATAGGTTTATGCTCTTCCTCATATCATGCATGTTTTCCTTCTTTTAAATTTAACTCAGATACAAGAAACGACCTTTGATTTAGTCATCTTATTAGTTTTTGTTTTAAAATCATTCTCTTTGCACTGTGAAATAGAAATAACAAAGCCTAAAAAGAAAATATAGAATTATATTTCCTTTACCTTTATCCTTCATGACAGTACCAGTTTCAAGGTAGCCTAACATCGAACTAGGCCTTTCAGATCAAACCAACATCGCTCTAAATTTATTTAACACTATCTTACAAACAACGAATAATCGGGTCGAATTAGAACGTTCATGGGCAACAATTGAGAGAGATATCAACATTCAGGAAAACTAGGAATTCCGATAGAGACAGTTGAGAAACCAACTATAGTCCTCACCTTTTAATCATTGATTTTTCTATCCTCAACTTCCTCTATCTTTTCAGATGCCTTGACAGCATACTTTAGAGCCTTAAAGTATAAACTCAAGAACAACAGAAACAATCATTGATCCATGAGAATCTCCAGTTTTGTTTGATGTTCTTATGTTGCTCCTTTGGAGATAAATGATGTGGAAATGTACTTGCATTCAAGTAATTAGAGATACCTGCGAACCAAGGAGAGTTAGTAGAAATCAGAAATGGGTGCTCATCAGGAAAAAAATATTCTATAGGTGGCTCATTCTCGTTAGATGTAATTCTTGAAATAAAATCATCTGCTACATTATCCTTTCCCAGGGATGATTTTAGGGGCTAAATTTTTCTCATGGGCTAATTTTCCATGGTTTTTCCAAAACCGAGATTTGCTATTTTAAAAATGATTCACCCAAATTCTATAGGATAAAATTATTTTACCTTAAAAATCGCCAAAATTTTATAAAAACTATATAAAATCCTTAGAAATTTGAATATTTTTACAAAAATATTGCCAATCATTTATA
>ML777799.1:1040445-1061803 GCA_009831015.1 Picea engelmannii | reverse complement strand
AGCACCAACTCTCTGTTTTCTCTAGCACCCACTAGAAGGAAGCACCAACTCCCTAGTTTCTCTAGCACCAACTAGAAGGAAGCACCAACTCCCTGGTTTCTCTAGCACCAAATAGAAGGAAGCACCAACTCCCTGAGTGTTTCCAGCACCAACTGTATGGAAGCACCAACTTCCAATCATATAGGCACCAACCTGTATAACAGAGAACAAGAGTTCTCCCTTGCACCACCCTACCACCCTGGTTTCTCTGGCTGCAACCAGATGGAAGCTACAAATCCATGTGTTCAAGCACCCACTTGAACCTATGAGGACAACAATCCTCCCTAGCACCTCCCTTCCACCCTGAAATATAAATCTTTTCTACTGAAACTTATTACAGTGATATGATGTTCAACAATGGATTACCAAACTCATAATTGTCCTGCTACATTTCGTTGCTCTATCTGCCTCATTGCCTTTCTGCACACATGACTTGCGTTGTCTGTTCTTCTTCTTTTTATGCTATGTGCGCCATGTCCATTCACTGCACAGTTCCTCTTATGTTCAATTCATCTACTGCACTCTCCTCCTTCTTCACACATGAATCACCTTCACCAACAACAACCACAACAAACTCCAACAGAAACAGCACCCTTCTCTTCTTTGTACCATGTATATAAAGTTTTTGTGCATCATGTGCATGCAATATTCGCCATTCCTCTACATGCTCATACCGTGCCAATCTCCTCCACCTCTCGAGTGCTCTGCATGATCATCATCATGACTCTTCAGCTTCTCTGGTGGTTCACTCCATGTGTCTATCATCACTGGGTGTTAAGCTGAGATTCCTTTTTCTCTCTGGCAGTTGAGACTCTTCGTATACTCTGTTACAGTCGAGCTCATCCTTTCTGTTTTAGTTACGAGCTCAAACCCTTATCCAGCTATCAATTTCCTCCATGAATCGTCTTCATTCCATTGGAAGATTCCATGTAACTCTTCATCTCCTCTAGAAATCACGAAGAAGTCTCTTCGCACCCTCTGGTAGAAATCATCAATGGTTTCTAGCAGTTTCATTGTGTCGTGCAACAGTAGCCCTCCGATCTCCTTTAGTTTCATCTGCATCGATGAATGATCTTCATTAAAATTTCCTTTATTTCGTATTTTGGCATTTCGTTAATCCCGCTGTGAAGTTTCTCGACTTTCCAAGTCGCGATCCCCGAACCGCTGAAAAGGATCTTTTCTGCACGTACTCTTCTCTTCATCTCTTCGATGGTGTGACCACCGACTGAGACCACACACTTATGCATAAAGTGCTTTTGCGATTTCGCATTTCATGAATCTGGAGATGAGGCATCTCGACTCTCCAAGTCGCGATCCCCGAAACCCCGAAATGGAGCTTATCTGAACTGACTCCTTCCCTTCTCGTGACCACAGGCTGTGAAAAAAAGGCACTTCATATTTCACGAGTTTATAAACTTCATATGATCGACGGTTGAAATCTCCATAGATCCGATGGTCCAGATCTTATCACGATCTTTCATTTCATTGTTCCTTAGATGGATATTCTCGTCACTCCAAGTCGCAATAGGCGAGGCTTCGAGATGGAGCTCAGATCAATGGTCCACGTTCTTGGTGATCTGATGGTCCTAATATTTTTGCGATCTCGCATCTCGTTGTTCCTTAGATAGAGGTTATTGTCACTCCAAGTCACGATAGGTGAAGCTCCAAGATGGAGCTCAGATCAACGGTCCACGTTCTTGGTGATCCGATGGTCCTAATCTTTTCGTGATCTCACATCTCATTGTTCCTTAGATGGAGATTCTTGTCACTCCAAGTCACGATAGGTGAAGCTCCGAGATGGAGTCAGATCAACGATCAAGATCAAACCTTGATCTGACGACTAAGGTCAAACCTCAATCTGATGGTTAAGATCAAACCTCATTCCTTTGAATTTCCAGTCAGCGACATGATGATCTTTCGCCACGTGTCCTATGGACCCAATGGTTCATATCTTGTCTTCATTTTGACACTTCATGGGCCTTCTTTATGCTTGATCAACGGTCCACATTCCTTGGTGATCTGACGATCAATATCTTTTCGTGAATTCACATATCGCGAGTTTGAGCCTCTTTCCTTTGAATTTCCTGACCTACGAAACTCTGAAATGGAGTCTTTGTGGTTCTCTAATCTTTCACCACACATCCTCTTGATCCAATGGACCACGACTATCATATCCTCCTTGCATCTTCACCGTATCTAATGGCTATTGGTCCTTCATACTTACCCCCGATCCTACGGCCCAGATCTTCTCGCGATTTAGCCACTTCGCCATGTGAGTTCTCGACACCTTCAAGTCCCGATCTACGAAATCCCGACTCTGCGCTAATTCCTCCTGAACTTACTTTGTTCATGTTTTGCCATCGATGCACACTCTGATCCTTCTTCCTATACTTATGACATCTTTTCTGTTGTACTTGACATCAATGACAAGCATACGCTACCTGTAAAACATGCCAACACTTCATTCTGCATTTTGGGAAAAATATGGCCAAATATCATTATGTCTCTTTTTTCTTCTTCTTCATTTGCAATGTATCCAAATGGGAGCTCAAGGAACTAAGTATATCAGTATTGAATTCCTCTAACATGCTCCTTATCTCTAATATTGTGACTGCACCACTAGTTGTCTTGCCATTCCTTGACAATATATCTATTGGTCCTTTTCTTTTTTTCAAAGCGCCTCAAGATTATTTGCGACAAAGTTCCAATATAACATCATGATCTTGTTGAGAGATTTCTCCTCTGCCCATCAAATTCAAAAATTCAATGAAATTATCTCGGATTCCTCTAAGGAATAAGACATGTCATGTATCAAGAGACAAATCTCCTTTCCTTTCCATTTTCAAATTATAGTTGAATCTTTCAACATAATCCTCAAGGCTCTCATCTTCATGTTGTGTCATTATGAAGACTTCCTCCCTCATTTATTTGTATTTACAATAAGCTTGGAAATTTTCCAAGAATTTCTACAACATCTAGTCCCATGGGAAGATGGTATCCCTACCAAGTCCCATGAGCTAGCGTAGTGCAACATTCTTGAGTGTGGTAGGAAAAAACTTCAATTTTTGGGCATCTGACATGTAATCATAACTTCTACAAAGTATGTTGAATTCAAATATGAAGGTATCGAGGTATTCTTTTGATAAACCATGAAAATTGGTTGAATGAGGGATATCCTTCATTTTGGTCTCTTTATTTAATCCTTTGATTGGAATTCTAAAGGTACATGTCTCTTCTTTGACAGTTTTGTGTGTCATTTCCTTCCGAGGGTTGTCTTCTATTTCTTTAGGAAAAATGGACTCCTCGGAGTGGCATTGTTCACTGATCAGATCCTCTGGAAGCAAAACATATGTGTGCATGGAACCCTGTACAGTCTCAGATTCTTGAGTGGAGGTCTTAGGTCTCTCTTTGGCAAGAAAATTTGTTGTAGGTGAAAAATAATTCCACTAACTGGGCTCCTTCCCCTCTTGAGAATAAACTGCATTGTTAGCTTTACAAGAATTTTTGGATGAACTAATGCATCTACCTTGTTGATCCCTAACTATGTGCATAGAAAATATTAGAAAACATCTAACATGTTGCTGGAAATAAATCATATCACTCAATCTACTATAGTGAATATCCAAACAATATAAAAACAACAACTATACTTTTGATAGATACTCGACAATGACACCAAAAATGACATTCTTTTCAATTACTTCATAATTAATTTAGTAAGCAATTGAAGAGTTGTGCATTTAATTATCAATCCAAGATCGTATTGAACTTAAAAATGGCCATGCACCATATATGTAAGTATAGTGTTGTAATTTCCAATGAGTTGTAGTATTTTCAAGTGAATGTCACATGGAAAGATATCATGATGCTCTAGCACGTCACTAAATCAAATCCATGCTTTGCAGGAATAGAAACAAACTTTTGCAGGAAAATAAATTTCACACTTGCAACAAAGTAAATTACTTTTATAGGAAAGTAAATCATGCTTGCGGGAAAAGTAAATCACACCTGCAGGAAATTTAATCATACTTTCACAAAAGTAAAGATCACACTTGCAGAAAAGTAAATCATGCTTGCAAGAAAGTAAAGATAACGCTTACACGAAAAATAAAGATGACTTGTTCAAGCATTTAAGATGATCTTGATTATTGTGAAGACTGTGTATAGCTCATGTACTCAGAATTTTAGGGATCAAACCACAATGTGCTTGTAAACAAGAGGAATAATCTGTCTCGATTTGCAAACCACATGATTTTAAATAAAAAGATAAATGTTGTGATGTACAGTTGCAATAATGAGAGTTGCAGCAGTTGGAGTTGCAACAACATGAGTCACAACAACATGAGTTATAGTAATCAGTAATTGTAGCAACCAGAATTGCAACAAGGGAAACATACAACAAAGTTAAGTAGAGGAATTGCTGGAAAAAAATGAAAATGAATGATAGGTGCTACAACTACACACTAGAAAATTAAAAGACAAAGTTTTGCAATGTCAACTTGGGATGGAAACAACATAGTTACAACAACGAGAAAATTCCAGAGTTACAACACAATGTTAATAGAGGAATTGTTGGAAATAAATGAAAATAAGGAAGAGAGGCTAGAAATATGCAATCATCAACTAGAAAACGATAACCTGCAATGTCGGCATTGAGCTACAATAATTAGTCAGATATTTTAATAAAGGAATTCATGGAAATAAATGAGAGTATGGAAAATATGCTACCATTATTCACTCATGAATTAGGAAATAGTACCATGCAATGTTAGCATTGAGTTACAACAATCTAGAGCTATAGTGATGAGGAACACTAGAGTTACAACAAGATGTTAATGAAGGAATTGTTGGAAATAAATGAAAAGATGTAAATGATGCTATGACTACTTCTACAAAGTATGGAAAATAGAAATAGTATCAAGCTAAGGAGGGGGCCATGCCTCCTTAGACGAGGTACTAATACAAGAATGCAATACGTGCTTAAATTCTTAACACACCATCAATTAAATAGGAACAAAACTGAACTTTTATTAAACGAAAATATGTAGATCAATACAACTCTGGTTTGAAAAAATTCTACAGTTTTTCCTCCATCCCTCGGCTCAGAAAGAGTGGGTGTATTTATAAAAAATTACTTCTTCCTAAATGATCTAATAAAATCGATGGACAACCAAGAGAATCGGGCTGCCTCATCTCATTACATTGTATTTTTCAAAAGAGGGAAAAATCAGGTGTGTTCACTAAATCGACCACGACAAGTGGTGGCTGAGTTATCCATTCCTTCCTGGTGCCCAATTTCCCTTGTCGTGTTCCTGAGTGATTGTTGGATGACTAGATGATCCCCATTGAAAATTGTGTGGTTGACCAATGATTTGTTACAACAAACACAGGTTTACAATACTCGACTCGGAGTTGCATCAACGATCCTATAGTGAGAGTTGCAACACTGAGAGTTCCAACACTGGGAGTTGCAGTTACAGGATTTGCAGCAATGACCAGAGTCACAACAATGACTAGAATTGTAGAGGGTATGCTTGAACATGGATTTTATATCTCGTGTTGGGAAGGTGCCTATACAACTTTGTTCCTGTAAAGCATTGTTAGCATGAAAGGTGTTAATCTCCTAAAAAATGCATACGAATAAGTATTGAAATGTAATATTGAGTGAGTGATTATACCTTGACCAAAAATGCATCATTGTGGATGAAAAGTGTATCAATATGGAAATGGAAATGGGAAAAAGGTGTACAAAAACTATTGGATTGGTGCTACAAAGATGTCAATTTGAGAACCCATCAGTGAGAACATAACCTACTAGAACTGGTTCACGGTGATGTATGTTTCATCAATCTACCTTCATTGGTAGGTGCAAGGTACATTTTGACTTTTAGTGATGATTTATCTCGCTTTACATGGGTGTACTTTCTAAAGAATAAGAACCTTGTCTTTGAAAAGTTCAAGGATTTTCAGGCCTTTGTTGAAAAGCAATGTGGTTGACACATCAAATGCTTGAGATTAGAAAATGGTGGTGAGTATGTCAATCAAACTTTTGAAGAATACTTGCTTCGATATGATATTGAATGGTAGTGGTCGGTTCTTCACACACTGCAGTAGAATGGCATCGCAGAATGCAAAAATCAAACATTAGTCAAAATGGATAGATGTCTTTTGTAGGATAAAGATATTCCCCATCGCTTCAAGGCTAAAGAGGTGTATTGTGAAAACTATGTGCTCAAATGCATCTTGACTCAAACTATTCCTTCCATTACTCTAGTCAAATGATGGTATGAGAAGAAGCCTTCAGTCATCCACCTTCGTCTGTTTGTATGTGTTGTCTGGGATCACATTATCGATGATTGCAGAAAGAATTTGAATGAAAATACTCATGCTTACATCATGATGGGATATTATGAAGATTCAAAATCCTATCAACTGTTTGATCTTGTCAAACGAAAAATTATTATCAGACGCAATGTAAGGTTTGATGAGAAGTATTCTAGAATCAAGTTGTCAAATATCTCCTATGGATTTCTACAAGATCAATCCCTTGATGTTTCCTCTGAAATTGGTGCTCTTGTTCCATATTTCACTCCTTTGACTAGGCAGTCAAATTTTGCTTATTTTTTGACTAGATCGTCGACCTCCGAGTCTACTAGTGCATCATCCTCTTTTTCAACTGGTCCATTGACTAAATATCCTTTGACTTTTGATTGACCTATTGAAGTGAACCACGGTTCACTTGTTTCTTGTCTACCCGTAGAGTCGATGCTAGATATTCCTCTTATAGATGACATGCTTAAAGTTAAAAGAAACATGCTATTGTTTCCTTGAGGACTTGTGTACTTGAAACTTCTGACCTTGTTTCCTGCTTAGATGTTGAAGGATGACTTGAATGGGAGCAATCAATGTAGAAATAAATTGATTATTTGTCGAAGAATCATACTTGGGACATAGTTCCCCAATCACAAGGAAATAACATTATGAAGTTTTGATGTGTCTATAGGACCAAATTTACCCCTGACAGTTTTTTTGAGAGACATAAATAACACCTCGTTACAAAGGGATTTTCTAAAAAAGAAGGCATTGACTATGTTGGAATACTGAGAGGGGGGGTGAGTCAGTATGATCACTTTTTACCACTTTCAATAATAATATATGAACTTCAACTTTATCAACAGTATATCATTTATGATTTCATTCAATATATAATTAACATATAACCATAAGCAGTACCATTCAACAATATCACATCAGTTACACCGTACACCATAATTTACATGGAAACCCAAATGGGAGAAAACCACAAAATGATTTCTTATATATATCAACACTGCATTCATAGGAAGCACCAATTTCCCAATTATCGAACACCAACGGGAAGGATAATCCAACCTCCTATTTACAGGCTCCAACCTGAAGGAAGCTACAACTCCCTGAATTCTCCAAATGAAACTGGAAGGAGAATCCAACCCCCCATTTTACAGGTTCCAACCTGAAGGAATCTCCAACTCCCTATATTATTTGGCTCTAACCACAGGGAGGCCACGACCCCCTGATTTACAAGATCCAACCTGAAGGAAGCTCCAACTCCATGTATTCTCTGGCTCTAATTGGAAGGAGGCCACAACCACCTTTCCTTTCCCAGTCTTGTCACCCTGAAATATAAGTGTAGACTCAACCTGTCACTACCACTGAAACTGCCACTTCCATTGTCAATGATACATCAATCAACATGTCATTGTCACTATCACATCAACATGTCACTGTCACTGTCACATCAACCTATCACTATCACTTTCACATCAACCTATCGCTATCACTGTCACATCAACCTATCATTGTCACTATGTCACATCAACTTGTACCATATCATGCATTAACCATGTAAAAAAACATGTACCATACCATCTACAAAACGTGCACTATACCAAGCATCAACCATGTACCAAAACTTGTACCATAGCATGCATCAACCATGTACTCAAACATGTAACCATATCATGTATCAACCATGTACCATATGATGTATCCTCAAGATAAACCATATCAGTCATGCCATACACCATGTACCATAAGATATCATCAATGAAGTTCCTCAAGCATGTGATAACATCACCATGAAATATACCAAACCAGATACCAAGATAGCCAAGATATGCTCCAATCAATGTACCTTAACATCACCAAGTTGTACCTAAATCATATCCCCAAATATCCAAACCATTCCTCAAGAATGTTTCAAGACACAACTCTTAAAACACAATTAAAACATACCTCTATTTCTATAACAATCCTAGTGCATTAGAGGACAGACATACAAACCTTTCTCATCCTAGAAACCTAGTACTAACATCCTCCTCAAAACAATTATGCAGATCCATGACTTTTACACTATCAACCTGCGGATATCCATGCTTTTCTCTTCCAAGACCCGTGTACATCCACACCTTTCCCACTGTCAACCCACATATAACCTATCTGCACTTTGCTACACTATGGCCCACGTACATCCATGCCTTGCTAAGTTGTGACCTGTGGATAAAATAAAAAATATAGTTCAATCACATCCATATGCTTCACTCCTTCATACTTTCCCTACCTCAAATGTGCTACAAAAAGATAAACCATGTCACTTATTCACTTAGAATATATTCAATAGACTTGTGTATGTGAATATATTTATGAGAGATTCCTTGAGGTGTATTTATAATTTTTCAAGGTAACTTCTCTCCTTAATTTTAGGGATTATTGTTACAACCACTTTACCCTTTAATTAATGACGTGTAACTATTTAGGGGATTCTTAACCATTCTTTGAGGCTTCCAAATTCAAGAGGGCATAACTCCTCAACCGCGAGGAACCAAGTGACGTACCACCTATCGTTGGAAATGGTACGACTAGGAATATCCATCTATGATTGTGTTACATGAATTTACATTTTCCTTCATGTCCTTATTCCTCAAAGAACTTTAGGTTCCATGACGACACCATCTAGGGATTCTCAACTACATAACCAACTTTCCAGGGCTTCTTCTAGGGTTGACTAGGGTTGAAATCAATGATTCTATACTTCTTCTAGTGTTGACATCAATGACAACTAAATTTCCAGCAATCTCCCCCTTTGGAATTGATGGCAACACTCATACTCTACATTTGACCAATGCTCCCGATATTTCTCTCATCATGTTTCTCTCCCCCTTTGACATCAATGGAAAATGGAAACTCTCTCTAGGGTTGCTCCCCCTGTCTTCATGCCTATTATCTTTCTCTCCTAATCTTTCTCTTATAAATTGCAAAGTGTGACTCCCCCTAATAGCATACCTTCTCTGAACCATATTTATTTGAGTTCATGTGCTCCCCTATCTTCATGGTTATGATATTTTCTCTTCTAATTTTGTTGTTTCTCTTCCCCTTTGACATAAGGGTAACTACTTTTGATGATTTCTCTCCCCTTGTCTTCTTTTTCAATATGCAATGTAGATCAATATGGGGCCTCTTGTACATGATTTATTTCCTTTCTTCCAGTGTTTTTTTTTCCATTGGTGCTTCCTCTTGTAATTCTCTAACATATATAAAAATAATTCAAATTTACTTGACTTCATATCTTCATAGATTGTCATTTCCACTGCTTAGACATCAATGACAATACTTTTCAATAATTTCCCTTTGATTGTATGGTTTCTACTGAAGGTTTCTCTTGACCTGTTCTATTGTGCCTTTCATTGCTTTCCTTCCTGCGACTAATTGATTCCACTTTTCAATATTATTTCATACATTTTCATGTATCTATGTAGACCTACCAATGATCTCATAAATACATCTTTTTCCATTTGTCATAAACTATCCATGATTTTTCTACTCAAATGTACATAATTCTAACCCATCTATCGATTTCAACACATTCCTTCTTTTCAATTTGTCTTCTCAATCTACAAATTGGACTATACATATATGGAACAATATGTATTGAATGTATCCCTACCTGAATACATGTGTGGAATCCTCTATACAATCATCAACCTCTTCCTGAGAAGTGTGCCAATTATATACTTGCATGGGAATGTGTTCTGAAAATTGCTCTTGAACCAATGAAATTGTCACAAGATATTCTCCACTTATGTCATCAAACCACTATGAGACTGCCTTCCCAAAATATGAAAATACTTTAGACTTCTCGAAAGATAGTTCTCTAATTTGTAGATTTGTTTCATAGACTCCCCCTATTCAATATTTACATTGTTGGGAGTCTCCAAAATGGATGGCTTAGAAAGTTGGAGGAAGTCTCCCTAATGCAAAGTAATATTCCTCTTCTATCATTTGAATTTTGGCATCTTCCTCTTCATCATCTCCCTAAATTCTAACATCTTTCTCTTTTCTTGTGGATTCATCATGATCTCACACTACTGCAAATCTTGAGAGTGTGATTTATGGGAGTTCTTCATTCACCTATTCTTCTTGTTCTTGCTTTCTTTTCCAAAATTTCTTATATCTGATATCAATGTTCTCTTTCGTGGAAGTATTCATCATGCTTCTACAATCACAAGCTACATGTCCATAGTTGTGGCATTTGTTACATGAATCCACGTGAACATTTCTTGCTTGAATATTTCTTCCATAATCTTTGGAATATACAACTTTATGTCCAAAGTTATTACATGTGAAACAATGACCCAAAAAGAAATTTTGATACTTGGGAGTGAATGATCTTGTTTTTGGTGTAGTCCTTCTGAATCCATGCCTTGGTTGATCACGATATTCTCTTATGTGGTTTCCTTCACAATGATTGAATATTATTTGATACCTATAAGTGGAAGATTTTCTTTGATATCTATCTCTTTTGTAATATTCTTCTTGACTCTTCTTCATTTCTGGAATCTTCCTCTTTGAGGGATCTTCTTTATTGATGGTGCCTTTGATGATTTCTATGTAACTCTTAGCCTTCTCTTCATTATTCCTTTCTAGTAACCTGTAACATTTTTCTTCAACTTTATTTACTGGTGATTTTCAACTTCCTTTCTCTTCAACGTACGTGCTAAGATTGACAACTTTAACTCTTAATGTGATAAATTCTTCTTCAAGATTCTCATAGTATTATTCTTTCTTCATCATCTGAATATTCATGACTTCTTCTGTTCTCTTTGCTTCTTCAAGTAGGGTCTTCAAGATGACGATTTATTCTTCAAGTCTTCTTTATTGTTGACTAAATTCTACTTCAAGCTTATTTGAGTCCTCATATATTTCCTTGAGATGGATAGTCAAAATATTTTCTCTCTTCTTTGCTTCCTTTCTTTGTGCTACTATTTCATCTTCCAAAAACTGCTTTTCTTCCAACTGACTTTTGTATGTTTCTTCAATCCTTTTGGCTTCTTCTACTTGGAATTTTAGGTTTGTAATCATCTGATGGACTTCTTCAAAGTTGGTATTTTGAGACCCATTTTTTAGCTCGATCAATTCTTCCTTGAGTGACTTGTTCTTCCTTCTTTCTTTTGTCAGTTCATCTAAGGAGCTGATTAATTCTGCTTCAAGATATACTATTCCTTCTTCAAAATATTCTTCTTCTGAATTTATCTTACATGAAGAGCATATTTCTGATCGTTCTTCTTCATCATCTTATTTATTCTAATTGTCATGCTCTAGCTCCGCAATAGAATGAGATTCCTTAAAGTATAGATTATGTAGCTTATCCCAAAGTTCTTTGGTTGATGAATATTGTCCCACTTTGTCTTTTACTAGATCAGGTAATCCTTTGATGATGAAATCCATTTCTATTTTTTTGTTTCTTTTTAATTCCTTATTGGTCACAGTCTTCAATTTCTTTGAACTGGTGTATCCTGTAAAAACTAAGTACCAAACATCATACCCCCATGCTCCTAGAAATGATTTCATCCTATTTATCCATATCTCATAACTCTGACCATTCTGACTAACTCTGTCCATTATGACCATCAAACATTGGTGCTCCATTCTTAGTGCAATCCGTGATCTACCTTCTAATGGTTAGACCGTCTCTGAAGGAACCTACTCTGAAACTAATTATTGGAATATTGAGAAGGGGGGGGGTGTTGAATCAATATGAGCACTTTTGACCACTTTCAATCATAATATATAAAGGTCAACTTTATTATCAATATATCATTTATGATTGCATTCAATTTATCATGATCATATAACCATAAGTAGTACCATTCAACAATATCACATCAAATATATAGTACAACATAATTTACGTGGAAACACAAATGGGAGAAAAACATCGAATGATTTCTTATATATATCAAGATTACATTCATAGGAATCACCAACTTCCCAATTCTCCAGTACCAACTAGAAGGAGTCTTCAACCCCCTATTTACATGCTCCAACTTGAAGGAAGCTACAACTCCCTGAATTTTCCAGCTACAACTAAAAGGAGGATCCAACCCCCTAGTTTACAGGCTCCAACCTAAAGGAAGATTCAACTTCATGTATTCTCTGGCTCCAACCAGAAGGAGGCTATTCCCCCCCTAATTTACTCGCTCCAACCATAAGGAGGCTATTCCCCCCCTAATTTACAGGCTCCAACCTAAAGGAATCTCCAACTCCTTGTATTTTTTGGCTCCAACCGAAAGAAGGCTACAACCCCCTTTCCTTACCCCATATTGTCACCCTGAAATATAAGTGTAGACTCAACTTGTCACTACCATTGATATTGTCACTGCCACTATCACTGATACATCAATCAACCTGTCACTATCATTGTCACGTCAACCTATCACTATCACTATCACATCAATGTATCACTGTCACTGTCACATCAACATGTTGTTGTCATCGTCACATCAACCTATCATTGTCACTATGTCACATCAACTTGTACCATATCATGCATCAACCATGTACCAAAACCTATACCATACCATGTGCAAAACTTGTACCATACCATGCATCAACCATGTACCAAAACTATACCATATCATGCATCAACCATGTACCAAAAATAGTACCATATCATGTATCATCCATGTACCATATGATGTAGCCTCAACCATAAACCATATCACTCATGACATGTCTCAATCATGCCATACACCATGTACAATAAGATATCATCAATGAAGTACCTCAAGATCTGATAACGTCACCATGACATATACCAAACCAAATACCAAGATAGTCAATATGTTCTCTAATAAATGTACCATAACATCCCCAAGGTGTACCTTAATGATATGCTGAAATCTCCAAACCATGCCTCAAGAATGTATCAAGACACAACCCTTAAAATACATGTAAGACATACCTCTGGTTTTCTAACAAACCTAATGCATTAGATGATAGACATATAGACCTTCCTCTTCCTCAAAAACCTTGTACTAGCATACTCCTCAAACAATTTAACATGATATACGTGACTTCTACACTGCCAACTCATGGATATTTGTGCTTTTCTCTTCTGCAACCCGCATACATCTACGCCCTGCCCACTGTCAACCCACAGATAACCTATTCATGCTTTGCTACATTGTGACCTACATACATCCATGCCTTGCTAAGCTATGACTCGCATATAACCTCAGAAAGATAGTTCAGTCACATCTATACACCTCTCTCCTTCAGACTTTCCCTACCTTAGATATGCTACAAAATGATAAACCATGTCACTTATTCACCTAGAATATATTCAATAGAATTGTGATGTGAATATATTTATGAGAGACTCCTTAAGGTGTATTTATAGTTTTTCAAAGTAACTTCTCTCATTCACTTTATGGATTCATGTTACAACCACTTTACCCTTTAATTAATGACTTGTAACTATTTAGGGGCTTCTTAACCATTCTTCAAGGCTTCCAACGTCAAGAGGGAATAACTCCTCAACTGTGAGGAACCACGTGACGTACCACCTACCATTGGAAATGTTACGACAAGGACTATCCATCTATGAGTGTCTTACATGCATTTACAATGTCCTTCATGTCATTATTCATCAAACAAATTTTGGTTCCATGACCACACCATATGGGGCTTCTCAACCACATAGTCAACTTTCCAAGGCTTCTTCTAGGGTTAACTAGGGTTGACATCAATGCTTCTATACTTATTCTAGATTTGACATCAATGAAAACTATCTTTCCAACAATATCCCCCTTTTTCATTGATGGAAAAACTCATACTCACACTCATGCTCTACCTATGGAGAATGCTCCTAATATTTCTCTCCCCATGTTTCTCTCCCCCTTTGACATCAATGGAAAAGGTAAAATCTCTTTGGGGTTTCTCCCCCATTATGTATGCCTCTTATATTTCTCTCCTGATATTTCTCTTATCAATTGCAAATATTTACTCCCCTTGACATTATACCTTCTCTAAACAATATTTCTCTGACTTTATGCGCTCCCCCTATCTTCATGCTTCTTATCTTTTTTTTTCTACTTTTGTTCTTTCTCTTCCCCTTGGATGTAATGGTAACTGCTTCTGACAATTTCCCTCCCCCTATCTTCTTTTCAAGATGTCATGTAGATCAATATGGGGCTTCTTGTACATGTTTTGTTTCCTTTCTTCTGGTGCTTCTTGTCCATTGGTGCTTCCTCTTCTAATTATATAACATATATAAAAAGCATCCAAATTTACTTGACTTCATATCTTCATATCTTGTCATGTTCACTATTTAAACATCAATGACCATATTTTTCAATAATTTCCCTTTGACTGTATGGTTTATGTTGATGGTTTCTCTTCACCTAT
This sequence comes from Picea engelmannii, assembly GCA_009831015.1. Lineage (NCBI taxonomy): Eukaryota > Viridiplantae > Streptophyta > Pinopsida > Pinales > Pinaceae > Picea > Picea engelmannii. The sequence goes on along the minus strand of ML777799.1, from coordinate 1,047,040 downwards.
TATGTTGTGTCTTTCACTTCTTTCCTTCCTGTGACTAACTAATTCCACTTGTCAATATGCTTTCATCCTTTGTCATATATATATGTATACCTTCCAATGATCTCATAAATGTGTCTCTTTCCATATGTCATAAACTGTCCATGATTATGCTACTCAACTGCACATAATTCTGACCCATTTGTTGATTAAAACATATTCATACTTCTCAATTTATCTTCTCAATATGCAAATTCAAATCTACATATCTAGAACAATATGTATTGAATGTATATCTACCTGAATACATATGTGGAATCCTCTATACAATAATGAAACTTTTCCTGAGAAGTGTGCCAATGATATACTTCATAACTATCAGTTGATACCTGCATGGGAATGTGTTCCAAAAGTTTCTCTTCAACTGATCAAACTGTCACGAGATATTCTCCACTTTTGTCATCAAACTACTCTGAGACTGCCTTCCCAAAATATACAAAGAATTCATATTGCTCGAAAGATAGTTCTCTAATATGTAGAGATGCTTCTTAATCTCCCCCTATTCAATATTTACATTGTTGGGAGTCTCCAAGATGGATGGCTCAGAAAGGTGCAGGAAGCCGCCCTAATGCAGAGTAATATTCCTCTTCTATCATTTGAATTCTGACATCTGGCTCTTCACATTCTTCTAGAATTCTAACATCTTCCTCTTTTCTTGTGGATTCATCATGATCTCGCACTACTACAAATCCTGAGAGTATGATTTTTGGGAGTTCTTCATTCACCTGTTCTTCTTGTTCTTTCTTTCTTTTCCAAACTTTCTTGTATCGGATATCAATTTTCTTTCATGGAAGTATCCATCATGCTTCTACAATCACGAGTTGTGTGTCCATAGTTGTGACATTTGCAACATTCAATATTGTATGGAGCCACATGAACATTTATTGCTTGAATATTTCTTCCATAAGATCTACACTCTACAACTTTATGTCCAAAGTTATTACATGTAAAACAATGACCCTAAAATAAATTTTGATACCTAGGAGTGAATGATCTTCTTTGTGGTGTAGTCCTTTTGAATTCATGCCTTGGATGATCACAGTCTTCTCGTTTGTGGTTTCCTTCACAATGAGTGAATATTATTTGATACTTGGAAGTGGAAGGTCTTCTTTGATATCCATCTCTTCGTAATCTTCTTCTTGAGTATTCTTCATTTATGGAATCTTCTCCTTTGAGGGATCTTCTTTATTGATGGGGCCTTTAATGATTTATGCGTAACTCTTAGCCTTTTCTTCATTCTTCCATTCTAGTAACATGTAAAATTTGACTTCAACTTTATTTATTGGTGATGTAGAACTTCCTTTCTCTTCAACATTCTTGCTAAGATTGAAAACTTTAACTCTTAATGTGACAACTTCTTCTTCAAGCTACTCACAATATTCTTCTTTCTTCATCATTTGAATCTTCATGACTTCTTACGTTCTCTTTACTTCTTCAAGTTGGGTCTTCAAGGTGATGATTTATTCTTAAAGTCTTCTTTATTGTTGACTAAATTATGCTTCAAGCTTATTTAAGTCCTCGTATATTTCCTTAAGATGTCTACTCAAAATTTTTTATCTATTCTATGCTTCCTTTCTTTGTGCTACTTTTTAGGCTTCCAAAAACTGCTTTTATTCCAACTGAATTTTGCATGTTTCTTCAATCCTTCTAGCTTATCCTACTTGGAATTTTAGGTTTGTAATCATCTATTGGACTTCTTCAAATTTGGGATTTTGAGACCCCTTATTTAGCTCGATCAATTCTTCCTTGAGTGACTTATTATTCCTTCTTTCATTTGTTAGTTCATCTAAAGAGCTAATTAATTCTACTTTAAGATCTACTATACATTCTTCACAATATTCTTCTTCTGAATATGTCTGACATGAAGAACATATTTCTTCTCGTTCTGCTTCAACATCTTCTTTATTATGATTAACATGCTTGGGCTCTGCGATAGAATGATATTCATTAAATTATATATTATGTAGATTAACCCAAAATTATTTTGCTCATGAATATTGTCCCACTTTGTCTTTTACTGGATCAAGTAATCCTTCAAGGATGAAATCCATTTCTATTTTGTTGTTTATTTTTAATTTATTCTCGGTTGCAGTCTTCAATTTATTTGAACCAGTGTATCCTATAACAAACATCATACCCCTATGCTCCTATAAATGATTTCATCCTATTTTTCCATATCTCATAGCTCTGGCCATTCTGACCATCAAACATTGGTGCTCCATTATTAGCGCAATCTATGATCTACCTTCGAGTGGTTAGACTATATCTTAAGGAACCTGCTATGAAACCAATTATTGGAATACTGAGAGGGGGGGGTGAATCAGTATTATCACTTTTGAACACTTTCAATCATAATATATAAACTCCAACTTTATCAACAATAAATCATTTATGATTGCATTCAATATATCATGAGCATATAACTATAAGTAGTACCATTCAACAAGATCACATTAGATACATAGTACACCCAAATTTATGTGGAAACCCAAATGGGAGTAAACCATAGAATAATTTATTATATATATCAAGATTACATTCATAGGACGCACCAACTGGAAGGATGCTCCAACCCTCTATTTACAAGATCCAACTTGAAGGAAGCTACAACTCCATGAATTCTCTAGCTGCAACTGGAAGGAGGCTCCAACCCCCTAGTTTATAAGCTCTAAACTGAAGGAATCTCCAACTCCCTCTATTCTCTAGAACCAACTAGAAGGATACTACAACCCCCTAATTTACAGGCACCAACCTGCAGGAATTTACAACTCCCTATATTTTCTAGATCCAACTGGAAGGAGGCTACAACCCCCTATCCTTGCCCCATCCTGCTGCCCTAAAATATAATTTTAGACTCAACCCCTCACTACCACTGATATTATCACTTCTATTGTCACTGATACATCAATAAACATGTCACTGTCACTGCCACATTGACTTCTCATTGTCACTATCACATCAACCTTTCACTATCACTGTCACATCAACTTGTCATTGTCATTGTCACATCAACCTATCTCTGTCACATCAAGTTGATATTGCATCAAACATGTACCAAAAACTGTACCACACCATGTAAAAAACCTATACCATGTCATGCATCAACCATGTACCAAAACCTGTACCATATCATGTATCAACCATGTACCAAAACCTGTACCATATCATGTAGCCACAACCATAAACCATGTCACTCATGACACGTCTCAATCATGCCATAAACCATGTACCATAAGATATCATCAATGAAGTGCCTCAAGCATGTGATAAAATAACCATGACATATACCAAACCAGATACCAAGATATACAAGATATGCTATAATCAAAGTACCATAACATCACCAATGTGTAACTCAAGCATATGCCCAAATATCCAAACCATGCCTCAAGCATGTATCATGACACAACCCTTAAAACACATGTAAAACATACCTCTGATTCGGTAACAAACCTAGTGCATTAGATGATAGACAAATAGACCTTCCTCAACCTAAATAAATCGGTACTAGCATCCTCCTCAAAACAAATTCACAAATTCGTGACTTGTACACTATCAACCTATGGATATTCATGATTTTCTCTTCTGCAACATGCATACATTCACACCTTTCCCACTGTAAACACACGGATAACCTATCAGTGTTTTTCTACACTATGAAATGTGTACATCCATTCCTTGCTAGGTTGTGACCCATGGATAACCTCTAAAAGATAGTTCAGTCACATCCGTACACTTCACTCCTTCAAACTTTTCCTACCTCAGATATGCTACGAAAATATAAACCATGTCACTTATTCACTTAGAAGATATTCAATATACTTGTGTATGTGAATATATTTATGAGAGACTCCTTGAGGTGTATTTATACGTTTTCAAAATAACTTCTCTCCTTAACTTTAGGGATTCTTGTTACAAGCACTTGACCCTTTAATTAATGACTTGTAACTATTTAGGGGCTTCTTAACCATTCTTCAGGGATTCCAACTTTAAGAGGGAATAACTCCTCAATCATGAGGAACCACATGATGTAACACCTACCGTTGGAAATGGTGCAAAAGTAACTATCCATACATGAGTGTGTTACATGCATTTACACTTTCCTTCATTTCCTTATTCCTTAAACAACTTCAAGTTCCATGACCACACCACATGGAGCTGCTCAACCACATAGCCAACTTTCTAGGGCTTCTTCTATGGTTTAATAGGGTTGACACAATGCTTCTAGACTTCTTCTAGAGTTGAAATCAATGAAAACTAACTTTCCAAGAGACTACACCGAAACCTTTTCCTATGTTGCAAATATGAACTATATGTTAGCGCTCTATAAACTTTGTTCGGCTGAGAAAACGAATGACAGAGGAAACCTACAAACCAACTTTGAGGCCAAAAACTATCCTTTCCTAAATGGAGAGGGATCTCTCTAAGACTTCGTCTCTGTACAAGGTATGGATTTAAACTGTCAGCTAGATTTAACACTTTTAGACAATATTTTTGGTTCTATTGGCGAAAGAATGCAAGACCTTGGGCTATGGAGTCAATTTAAGAAAACGATAGAAATAAATGACTTAGTGACTAAAATTGAGAGGATAAAGGCTAAGTAAGCAACAATATTTCAGTTAAAAATCATTGTGTGTGGTGAGAGAAAAAAACATGAATCAACTCGGAGCACTGTTGGGGATGAATTCTGAATTCGCTTAGAAGAAACACAATCGTCTAAATGGTGCGAATATAGAGCACCATGAATTCTAGATTTGAAATCACATTCTGATTTAGAAAAAATATAGATATGAATATAAAGAACACAGGAAATCATGTATGCAAAGAGAGAGTACAATACATCAAACTGCTACAATTAGAATCTTTTCATCAAAGCTTCGAGACCTTTGCATTAAGTTTCAATCGAGTTCGAAAGCTACATTCAATAGTCACTGTCTACATTGTTTTTCCAACCAACCCCCTTTACATAAAAATTACCCCCTTATATAGAAAACTAATGCCACATTCAGTTGTTAGGGATGAACTACTACCTCCTAGAATCATGGATCCGGTGTTTTTGAAAGAGAACAATAAATTCAATGGATTTACTAAAAATAGAAAACCTAACTTTGCCAAATCATAATCGTAACAGAAATATTCTTTACAATCATTGATAATGATAATAATTAGACCATATGGTTGTGATAAGTCATCATTTTCATTTCTTGGCACTCTGTCACCCATGCACAACAAGTCTGCTACGCAACAGTAAACTACAACAAAAAACGTAGCAGACTATGCAGCAAACTAGGAAAATAGGCGTTAAAGATGACATCGTATATCACGAATAAAACACAATTTTGCAAACATGAGATATTTTTTTGTAGGTAAGATCGTTCAAAAGAAAATCCTCTCTCGGTTTCATGAAATGCATCTCCATATGGTCAGAATACGTATCGCAAAAACATGTCTTAAACATGAAATCATGAAAGATGAAAAATAGGGCTCAAATATTCGTTATAATATCCAAATACATGAGACATTTTGAAAATATGAGAGAGGTTTTTATTATTTTATTTCTCCTAGATGAACACTTCTCGGGTATTTTCAAAATTCCTCTCCAGTTGGTCAGAAATAAATCTTTAAGTTCATCACTAAACCAATCATTTATGCAACGCACCCTGTATATTGTGTGTAGGAAAATCCTCTATGCGATGACATCTTATGCGCGACGGCGTCTTATGCGTGACAATATCCTCTGCGTGACAACATCCTCTGTGTGACAACATATTCTTCATGACAGCATCCTCTGCGCGACGACATCTTATGTGAAACAACATCATCTACACGAGAACATCCTCTGTGCGATGACATCTTCTGCGCGGCGACATCTGTTGCATGATGACGTCTTATGTGAAAAAAAATCCTCTGGAAAATGACATCTTATGCATGATAGCATATTTTGCGCGACAACATCCTCTACGCAACAAAATCCTTTGCACAACACGCACAAATGAAAACAGGAAAAGTCTTTGCACAACGAACTCACACAACGAGTATTCTTTTAAAGTTTTCAATGATACCGATGACATGGGGTGTCATTATTGTTCCTTTTCTAACCTTATGAAAGGTGATGATGAACCATAATACCTTCTAACATGATATTCACCCTAACCTATGACTCATCTAGGAATTCCTTGATTTTCCCAAGATCATGTCATGACTTTGAAAACTTTGGAAAAACCTCTAACTCCAGCTATGAAAATCATGGTGCTAACACTATGTATGACTGATTATTTCCCTTATTTCTCGTTTTGGATGGAAAATCCATCAGATGGATGTGAAGAGTACCTTTCTTCATGGAGACCTATCTGAAGAAATTTACATGGAACAACCACCTGGTTTTGTGACAGATTCAAATTTGGTTTGTCGACTCAAGAAGTCTATTTATAGCTTGAAGCAGGCTCCTTGAGCTTGGTATGCTAAGATCGACAACTTCTTTCTTCGACTTGGTTTGAAACATTGTGAATATGATCACAACTTGTATGTGCTCCATACCAGTGGAGACACCTTGATTGTT
>ML777799.1:1010901-1040407 GCA_009831015.1 Picea engelmannii | reverse complement strand
ATATATATATATATATATATATATATATATATATATATATATATATATATATATATATATATATATGACTTACTCATTACTAACAATAATAATGATATCATCCTTAGATTGAAGAAATAGCTTGCTAACTCCTTTGACATCACAGATATTGGTACATTTCATTACTTTTTGGGTCTTCAAGTATTACCACTATGTGATGGATTTTTATTTCTCAGTATAAATATGTGATGGATACGTTGACATGTTTTAATATGGTTGAATGTAAACCTTGTGCTACTCCTTTTCAATATGGAGTAAAGCTTACCAAAATCGTTCAAACTCCTATAGTCCATGCCACTCTTTATCGACAATTTGTCGAAAAATTTATTTATCTTACTCATAGTTGACCTGACATTTCCTTTGTTGTTAGTGTGGTTTCTTGGTTTATGCAAGACCCTAAAGAAAGCCACTGGAAAGAATTCAAATGAATTTTCCATTATATCAAGGGTACCAATTATTTTGGTATGAAGTGTTTTCAAAGTTCTAATTCACTGGTCGACTTCACTGACTTCGACTAGGCTGAAAAAAGTGATTATCAGAAGTACACTTATGGCTATTTGTTTTGCTATAGCACTGGACTATTGGTCTGGTCATGAAAGAAACAAAAGGTAGTCTCTTTTTCCACTACAGAAGTAGAATATTGTGGTGTTGTGCAAGCATGTACTGAAGCCGTATGGATTCGCTAACTTTTGGGAGAACTTGGCCTTCCTATTCATACCTCGAATACAATATAATGTGATATCCAAAGTGTTATACTTGTTGTTGATAATCTTGTTTCTCACACTAAGATGAAGCATGTTGAGCTCCATGCTCACTATTTAAGACATTTGGTTGATGAGAATGTTGTCTCTCTTGAATATTGTAGAAAAAATGATCAGGTTGTTGATATCTTCACCAAACCTTTAGCTGAAGCCATATTTATCAAGATCCACATGATGCTTGGGATTCAAGAAGAAGCAATTATGGGGAAGTGTCATAATGATGTAATTTAACCTCTTGAATATCCAAAGCTATGTGTTTATGGGGGGGTGTTGGAACATCAAGTGTTGATGGTTCATCACACATATCTTGGGCGCAGTCAATCGAGAGGTCAAACTAGACCTAGAAAAAATAAGTTGGGTGATCGACCATTACATTGCACCATTCGTTCGAGTAGTTGATGCACTTGTCAATCGAAAAGTCGACCAATAATCAAAGATGGCCAGGCGATGGATCGACCAACCCACAAATCAACTATGATTTGGACATGTAGGTGGTCGATTCGAATATGATTGTCAAGCTTACTTGACAGATAATATTTAACGAAGTCAACTCTAACATTTGATGGTTATATGTGGACAATATCCTATGGACGCTATGGAAATCAATTATATCTTGAGGCTATAAAAACCATACCCCTTAGGCCATTTTCATTATGGTGATCAGGCGAACAAGATCCAATATGCATTGTGATGTTCCAATCACATTACGCCTTTCTTAAGTGTTGTAATAGTTTCTTTATACACCACCCTTTATCTTCAAAAACATTTGTCCCTCTTCGATTATCTATAGTACTATGTTCTTTGTTTCAAGTCATGTTCCACCTTATTCACCAACAAAAAGTGAATTGTAAGTCCATCTAGTCTAGGGGATTTATCAAGGGAAAGATCCCATATTTCCTTCAATATCTCTTCCTCTATGATTTCTTGTATAATACTTTCATTCTCACTTTGAGTGATTAAAGAGGGTATTTTTTCCAACATGAACATTGTTTCATCTTAATCAACTTTGTATTTTTATGTATACAAATCCTCAAGGTGGGAATGCGCTACCGCCTTAATTTCTTTAAAATAACTTAGAATCAATCCATCCTCTCTGGTTATTTCCTTGACATTATTTTTCTATGGTATAGTTCTCACTTGCTTGTGAAAAAATGTAGTATTTACGTCATGTGCACTCAACCATAAATTATGTGACTTTCATCGCCACTTATCCTCCTCTGATCTAAGAGCCTTGTGATATTTTTTTAAAGCTTCATTTTCCCATACTATCAAATCTTTGGTTATTTTCTCTAATTCTACTATATCTTGGATCAAACCTAACATCTCTATGTATTCTTTTACTTCACGTTCCAGTGCAAAGTAAGTGTGTTTGGCCCATTCCTTAAGATAAAATTTGGTTTCTCTGAGATCATGCTCCCAAACAAAAACAAGAGAGCCAACAACCCATTTTCTCCATGCTTTGGAGATCATATCAAAAGAGGATTTATCCTAGAGCCACAAAGGATTAAACCTATAGGTAATAGGACAATAGTCATGATTTTCCTTGATCAACAGAAAAATGGGTTTGTGATATGAGACAACCCATTAAATAATTTTTGAATATATTGATAAATTGTTTTCAAGGAAAGAAATTTGTACTAGGAATTGATTCAACCATGATGTTATGTTTCCTAGAATGATTCTTTTGTTCATCCAATTATACCTTTCCTTTCTTGGTTTCACATATACAAGATCCCAAAGTGATATCAAGTATTCCATCCTCTCTCACAGAGGATCCCTAACAATTCTCCTTCCTTTATTTTCTTTTTAACTAAGAGTGGCATTGAAATGTTCAACCACTATATTGTTGTTCCAATAATATATACTTCTTAATTCCGAAAGTGTATTCCAACATTCCATTTTTCATTATAAACTGTAGGCATGTAAACATTCACAATATCTAATTTATCACTAGCTTGTAGATGAGAAATACTTGTTAATGACCAATTTTGAGTAAGATATATGTAATATAATTGAAAAAGAGAATTATCCCAAACTATGCAAAGATATCCAAAATCTCCCCTAGAACTCACTACTTTCCCTTCATTATTTTTCCATTGGTTCTTGCATAGTTCGATGGATTCCTCAACCTCTAATTTGTCTCTTGGATTAGGAGGACAATGGAATTTTATATATTGGTAGAATATTTTATTGATTCTATCTTGAACTTGATACACATGCCCCTACAATTCCAAGAGACAATATTCATTACTTACCCAATGGATTTTGAGATCCACCTAGATATGGGGTTGGTCCTCCTTGATTCCTAGTAGTTCTTTCTCCTATACCAAATGATATTTCAATTGGTGTTTGTGTGCCTTATTTATCCTTGTTTGGTATTATCTAAAATGAATAAATAAATAAACATATATAGAATCAATTAAAAGGTGGTATTGTTTATACTATTGTGTAGATATTATATATAATGTAATATAAGAAACACTAAAAGAAATAAAAGATATGCTCTTTTATGTTTCATAACATAAGTATTTCTTTATAGAGATACATTCTAGGGATACGAATACTTATTTGGTTGTTCAATAATTATTTTGTTTAAGGTAATTTAATTTTATTATTGTTGGTGAATATTCATTTCATGGGTATGAGGTTAAAATTTTAATTGGGGATAGTATCTAGTTTCATGTATGGGATTAAGGCTAGATGCTACTTGAAAATACATGAGAGAATTCACACAAATATTATGATCATAAAATTGGAAATGGGCTTCCCAAGAACACAATCACATTCTTAAAAATGTGCACACATTCACGAGCTTCCGGCCTCAACATTTTCTAAACCGCCACAGAAGGTTGTTAATTCAATTCCAACTAGGCATTCTTAAGAACACATGTATTCCTAAGGACACATGTGCATTCCTAAGAATGCATTCACATTCCTAAGAATGTGTGTGCATTACTAAGAATGTGTGTGCATTCCTAATAATGCATGTGTATTCCTAAGAATGTGTACATGTTCCTAAGAACACATGTGCACTCTAGAAATGCATGTGTGCTCCTACAATGTTAAATTTGGAAAGTGTCAGGACTAGTCCATTGTTACCAACATACCATGTTGTGCATTTTAGAATTTCTTGACCAAATTAAGGAGATATTGACAAAGGATTGTAGGAATTTGTTGATGTGATTATCAATTGGTTCCGGGTAAGTATTTCATTGAATTTGATTTTTTTTTTTTTTTTCAGAATTTCTTTATTTTATTAAAAAAAAAAAATGGTTTTCCCTTATTAACATAGAGCCTAGAGAAAACCCAAACCCAACATCACCACATGAAGATAGACCAAACCCCAACCCATAACTAGGAAACATAAACATTGAAATTGATGCAAGGTTGATGTCTCTAAGAACCCTTATACAAGACTTAAGAAATACCAGAGAGCCCTCATGGATATCACTAGTCACATCCCTAGATACCATTGTTACTTCTATTGCAAATTCCCAAGGCCACTTAACACACATTTATGATTACAAGTCTAGAATGTTTGACTATTTTAGGACAGGTCTAAATAAAAACCAGGTCAGAGACCTCAAAATTTCAAAACAAGAATTGATGACATTGTTTATTAACTTGAGAAATGGAAAAAAAAAACCAGTCACAAAGAAACACAATTATATGGATCGGTGAACCTATGAAACATTTTTAGACATGTTGGGAAATCAAATTGCTTAAATTGCTTTACATTAAATTGTCAACCAGTGAGATCGTAAGCTTGTGAGATGCCGACAAAATATATGCAGGAGTAGGAAATTAACTCTAAAATAATAAAGTTGAATGAAAAGATACATAATTTAACTGAGGTCAATGGACTTATATTTCAAATATTAACCACATTCCTTTGGATGATAAGTAAGAGCATCAACTAGTTTTGTGATGACTAAAGAAACTCAACCTTCAATGCCTAACTTTGTAGGGAAACGACACTTGCATAAATGAAAGAGTATAAAGGAATGAACAATAATTGAAGTGAACAAATAATGAAATAACATCACATAACAAAAGGAATCTATTTAGGAATAATATACGAGAGAGAGAGAGAGAGAGAGAGAGAGAGAGAGAGAGAGAGAGAGAGAGAGAGAGAGAGAATCCCTGCCTCTCTTGGCATATGTTGCCAAGAAATACTACAAAAAATAACTCTTAATCTGCAACAACAATAACTTTATTCCAACATCCAAATGATTACAATGATCCTTCTCTTCAATATGGAACTCTATGCTCTAGCCTTCAACTCTCTAACTCCTTAACTATCAACTATGAACTATCCAAGATGAATGATATCCTCTCATATTTATACATACAACTTCTCCTTCATAAAAGGAAAATGAGTTACAACAAGATGAGATCAGATCTTAAACAAGTGGATCGACAACAAACAAATCCTAGATCCTAAACATGTGGACATTTCAACACCAAATCTTGAATTTTATCTAAGATAGTTTCAATAAGATAATAAAAACATATCCCACGAGGTCCATGTGCCCAAATTCATGGATATGGGTCACCACTTGGTCAAACCACTCAGCTACCGAATTGTAGGCTAGTTAGGCCAGTTTTGGAGATCTCAACCATACGCCCCTTGTTTTTCACTTTTTGAAGATTTTCCTCATTTTTCACCTAACTAACCCTATTCTAAAAAAAACCCATATTTTACATTTTTGATATTCCTCTTCATATATTCATAAAATAACATGGAAATTTTGACTACCAGAACTACCAATCAGCTGCAGAATTACCAATGGTTGCAAAATTGTCAACAACTACAGAATTGAACAAGTAAGTTAGGAAATAATAATATCTACCCTAAGTAATCATCAAAGCATGGTAAATCAACCACTTTAGTGTAAGTATGCCACATGAAGCTCATATAAGGTAGAAATGGTCAAATTCAAAAATATGAGTGATAAAGGGAAAGATGATGAAGGGAAAAATTGAATGAAAAATGACTAAATGACATCATAAAATGTGTTATTTCTTAGTTCTAACATCTCCCCCACACTCAAATCATTGCATGTCTTCATGCAATCCTATATATATATATATAGGACCTAAGTGGAAATGATTTGTTTTACATTTGGATTTTTCAAAGTCATCAATGTCACATGGAGATGGATGATGATGGAAACATGAAATGTAAAGGAATGGAAAATATGAAAAACTTCAAGAACGTACATGAATTCCCAGTTACATGAATATCTAGAAATATAAATTGCTTACCCAACTCTACCTTCTGTTGGTGGTCTGAGAGACAAATGTTGAACTCTAGCTCGCCTAATGTATGCTGATATGACTATGGTGTGCTGATATGAGAGGAAAATACTTTGGTTGCAACCTGGTTGCATAATATGAAAAGGAAGATTTTGGATGGAGTAAGCTCTGCAAATGATTACTTGTTGTTGGATAAGTTTGTTGATGATGTTGATAATACTGACGATGCTGAAGAGTATTGTTGTTTCCAAAGAAGATCACTAGTGTTGATGTTAGAGACAAATTTTGAATATACTAACTGTTATTGAACTATTTCTACAAAAAATGCTAAAAATTTGATCTTTATTCATGCCTTAAATATTGAAATTTGAAAAATACTAAAACTTTGATCTTTATTCATGCCTTAAATATTGAAATTTGAAAAATGTTAAAAATAAATGTTGATAGGTGGATGGACATCTCATGTTGATTTGAAATCATATTCAAGCTACGTTCTAGTCTTGGAATGTGTGCATAAGGTCTTCACTCAGTGAACTTGTGACATAATGCCTTCCTTCGTGGGATATTAAAGAATACCCCTAAGTTCACTAGATATTGATAAATACCTCCCAAAATGATTAAGTTGAACCCCCCTCCCAATGCATATTTGTAGTAAAATAAACCCCTATTTCTACTAGATACCCTTTTTTATACCCCCCAATACCTATAAACCCCCTAAGACCCAACATCTGCCCCCAATACCTACAATATATTGACTTTATTTTTCACAATTAAAAAAAACCCTTTATGAATGAACGTGATAAGATATTGGTCAACAAGGTGAAGCCCATGTGAATGTGTGCAACCATTCAAAGCTACAAATTGGCTACAAAAAGATGAAAATTTGAAAAATGATGAAAATCATGGTTGGTAGGTGGATAATCATCTCATAATAATTTGAAATCATCTCCAAGTCACGATTTAGTCTTGGGATGTGTGCAACCATTCAAAACTGCAAATCAAATACAAAAATATGGTTGTAAATACTTATGAAAATTCTGATAATTTTTATAAAATCGGTTTGAAAACAAGTCAAAACATTCTTTGTCATGCATTTTATGCAAATTTCATTTATGTTGTACTCAATTTATTGTATGGGTCACAAAACCCATGTCGTGGAATTTCATGGTTCAAATTCAATTATTTACAAATGACATGCAAAAAATGGCCCTTGAAGTAGGATGCTACAGGAAATTTGAAAATTATATAAAGATCTGCTTAAAAATCATACCTGTAAATTCCTGATTATGCACTTTCTGGAAATTTTGTCTATGCGCTACTCAATTTTTTAGTTTCCACAAAAAATCCATGTATTAAATGTTTTTAGTTCTTCCTCATTTGCTTGCAAATGTGTTGCAAAGATCGTCTCTGAGAATAAAAATCTGGTTGTAACAACCTTTTTATAGCTACAGAAAATTACTTGAATTTGAAAAAAAATGATAGTGGATCAAAGAATATGCTTATGATATGATGTTATGAATGTTTGAATGACAAGAACTCCACCCTTCCCCCACACTCAAGATTGTGCATGTCCTCATGCATGTGGAAGGGGTATCTTCATGAAGCTTATGGAGGCTTTGTGGCAACATATAAAGTTGTCAATTGATGACCAACATTTGTTCTCTTCTCAATCTTATTAAATGACCATATTTATACTGGAAAATCATTATTCTTGCTAGTGCTTTGACATATTTAGAAACTACATTTACTACTTTCTTTGTTACAAAAATCCCTCTAAACAGTGTTCTTCATACCAGTTGTTATGCCCTTCTGATTCTTTTCACTTTCATCACTAGTGACTTTATTTGTTTCCATAGAGACATGTGTTTGCAATATTTTCCAAAGTAATTGACTAGTAGATTCAAATGCAGTTGGTATCAACTTGATCACATCAAGTGCATAGAAAGTATTTAGTAAAACATGGTTACATGATTCTTGTCTATCCACAATGACAACTTGAATAAAATCAACAACCTTATCCAAATAATGACTTTTGACTAAGAATGGAAACTCTCTTTGTGATATACTTACATGTCCATCAAAATTCAAATTATCCAAAAGTATGGTTGAAAATGTAGATGCAATAAATTTGGAAGCATGGATGACAGTGGGAGAATCATCCTGACAACGAGAGGGAACATGCATTACCTTTCCTAGCTCTAAAAATAAATGGCTTCTATAAAATGACAATGACCTTAAAATCTTATAGGAAAAAGCATGAAGTGAATTTTGCTTATTTCCTTCCATTTTTTTTCTTCTGGAGGGGCCTTCATAAAAAATGAGAAGATTGTCCTTGACGAGCATAGGATTTTCGTCTTTGAGTAGAGGAATCAATGTTTAACCTTCGTTTAAGTCGTGCATATGACCAATATCATGAAATAAATGTATCAGATTGAAAATTTGAGGTTTAACATTCCAATAAGATGATTGCCTATGTTGATTCAAAATGAGATCCACATAATTCCCAACATAAGTTTGGCAAATTATCATCAATGTTACTTACATGCACATCCAAATCAATTGTAATATTGCTTGGTCGTACACCTCAAAAAAATTTTATCACCACCCAAGCGTTCTTCATGATCTGCATACTTCTTCCAGTATCCATAACTTAAAGGAAACTCTACTAAGAAGGAAAATATTCATCTATTGTATTTTCGGTCTCTTGAATAATTGAAGTCCATGCATTAAAATCAGCTAAATTTACCCTTACTATGCTCCATAATATTTTTTCTATGGGGGTCTCCTCATACTGTGGTTTTTAATGTTCTTTGTTCTCTTCAGACACAATATTACGATTCTCATTAGCATGATGTTCAACAGAAGCAAATTGGTTTGCATCTTGCATGCCAATATCTACTATAGATCCATAATTTGTAGATAGAGGGGCTTGATTCATTATGGAATCTATATCTTCCATGTATTTAGTTACATCATAATTTCCACTAGCACCTGCAGCTTGGTAAACTATTGATGGAGGATCCTGGTTTGCTATAGGCTCTTGTCAAACCAAGCCATATTTACATCCATCAGTCAAACCAAAATTATCTTCAATACCATAAACATTAGTTGTTGTAGTTGGGTCCATTGCAGAATCTTGATGTCCTCTATAATTGTATCTATCAAACAAACCAGTGGTAGCTACATATTCATAAGTACCAGGGAGAGGAAATTTCTCCATAACAGGATCTTGATGTTGGGTAAAGCTACTTCCATTAGGAAACTGAGTAGTATCTACAACTCCATAATATACAACTAGTGGATATTGACCCAATCCAATAAAGATCCATTTCTCACGGATCTAACAAACAATTCACCATTGGTTATGGAGTTGTTGACAACCACCAATATTTTCGATTCTTATCACAATCAAAGTTCCCACAGAGAGATTATATCTTTTTGTAGCTGCCATCACCTTTCATTTGTAAATGCTTATGTTTCTAAGTTTTGAGATGATGACTGGGTTAATCTTATCTTATTAAGATTTTTCTTTGCATTTTCATTTGTTTTATTTTAAATTCATGACTGTAAGCATGAATTTAAATAAAACTTGGTTTCGGTTTCCTATTTTCCACCCAAGATATTTCTCTTTGAAGGTACCCATATATGGTTAAATATTGAGTATTATGAACTTATTAATTGATCCACTATCAAAATCTTTGTGTATAATGTGTATCGTGACTTCATTGGTTCTATAGTTGATTGTTGGTTTAATTTGGGAAATGTTTGAATGCGCAAAAATGTTGGTTTAACATTTGATATAGTTCTCATGAGATCAAAAGAAATATCATCACTCATATCGCTTGGTACATGCATGTTGTACCTACGATTTCAATCCACCTTTTTGTTCTAAGTATTAATGAGATCATTCATTATGTGAATTGGGGTTTGGTACTATTGGAGGGTTTGGTATTCATCGTGGATAATGGCTCATAGTTTTTTTATCCCTCTAGTTTTTATCTTTCCAAACACTTTTTTCAAGTTATGACAGTCCCCAAACTTTGCAGTTTTCGTGTCATTACAACTCACACAAACCTCTCTATGTTGCTCGTCTGTTGGAAGTCGAAACCTACCCCTTGTGATATCCATTGTATCTATTTCATGGAATGGAACCTATTGTTCATATTGAGCCAAACAGTTGCCAAGCTCTTTTGTCCCACAATGGTGCCATAGATGACCTGAAGGCTCATGGGTGGGATGTCTTTCTTAATAAATTTGAAGGGTACAACCTCTCAGTTGCACAAGACTTTGCATAGAATTTTGACAGTTTTAGGGCCAACGTCAGGGATGTACAGTTGGAAATAAAAGAAGATTTCATAAGCAAGGTGACATGACTCCCATTAAAAGGAGAAAAGTGGTTTAAGAATGCAAAAATGGAGGATGTTCCATGGATTTTGTTCATGGTTTCCTACAAATCCACTTGTTGTCCAAAAGGTATTCCCATTTCTTTTCTGAAACCTTGATGGCATAGCCTTATTTTAATTTTAAAACAGTTCATCACATGCGAAGGCCGGTATGGGCTGGTTTTTCTATACCACATTCAGTTTCTTATGTTATTCATAGGGTTTGAATTGAACATGTCGTTCTACCTGTTAATGAACCTTTACAAAATGTCTAAACACTATAAGTGATAGAGCATGAATTCTTTGTCGAGTCTGTTTCATCATGGGCTCGTTAAGATCCTATTGGTATCTCACCTGTCACAAATCGGTGACAATTGGGAGAGTTTACTAAGCCGAAATGGCTTCACCCAAGTCGACGATACAGTCAGCCCGCATTTAATTGTAAACCCCAATTTGGACAAACCAGTGACTGAAATTCAGGTCTTCAATTCACTTGATGGCTTCGAATTTAATTAACCAACTTCTATTGTTGATGAAACCCCTATGGATAAGAAATTACCATGTATGTTTTCACAAAATAAATCTTTGGAATAGGTAATTGGCGAATTAAAAGGGAAAGATCCCCATGTTCCTATGAATGAATCTAATCTGAACAATAATGATAAACCTGTTGTGAAGAAATTTCATAAGGGTAAGAAACAACAGAGCTAGGATTTAAATTTTAGGAATAAGAAGGTTGGTCGATTGATTTATAGGAACTTAAGAAATAAAAAAAGAGATCATCTGAGCTCGATCCCTATAATCAAGATCGATTATCAGTGTTTAGATCAAGAGACAAGTGATTTCTTGGCTCAGGAAAATCTGGACAACCTATGTCTTGTGGAAGAAAATATTACCCAGGTTGAATAGTATGACTTCGTGACTAGATTACCCCCATGTCTCAAAGGCAAAGAAGGTTTTGTAGGTATTTTTCACGACCTGGAACAAGCCACGGGGGAAATTGAAGTACCCATTGTCGACTGTATTCCACGTCAGTCTACCATTACCCCAGTGTACTGTGACGGTTTCTTAGATTGGATAGAGCGTTATTATAGATATATTTCGCTCTTACAGGCTCAATTAAAATGCTTGGATGCTCGGAATGCTCTATTGGAATGAGAGAACCATGACTTGAAGGCACATATAGAGAGGGAAAATAAAAGATTCAAGAGGTCCGGGAATATAATCATTAAAAATACAACCAGTTTCAAAGCCATCATAAATTCAGAACTGTCAAATGCTTCATTTGATCATTTCTAATGGTAAAAATGATTTTGTTTGATTTTATGACATTATGTTATGGAAGATCAAAATAGGTAGATTTCATTTTGATTTCATTTGCTAATAATAAGACTAGCTACAAAATCTATGATTTTGTAGCCAGTCTATTTTTTAATAATAGTTGGCATTGTTTTATGAATATCAAATATGTTTTTTCTATCTACAAGAAATTGATGGTTATGATGTTGATTGCATGGAGCAAACACCTTGGTTCATATGATCAATTATTCAATAGTTTCTTCCTTTTATGTTTATTAAACTTTGGTTTATTTTTTACAAACCAACTCATGCATGAGTGGTTTCTAGTTTCACTATTTTTGTAATATTATCTATTTTTTGTGGATTTAACTCTATCTTGTATGATAAGAGCATGTGAATCCTGAACTAGCTTAAATATTGGTCACTCTTAGTAGTGAGAAACGATATTTTGACGGGACACATTATGGACATATGACTTTCAAGACTGATATGGAGAAGTTGTTCACTACTTGGCTTTAGACCAGCATGGTGCTTACCCATTATGTTTTGCCTCTATCTTATGAAATGTTATTATGTTTATATAGATTTAGTCTGATTATCGTATGGTATTTCATATTATTCAACACTTTAATTTTGTTTGTAATTTGTTGCTCCATATTACATATGTGATCAATATTTCATTTAAATATTGTTGATTTATGTTGGATATTGAATGATGTATTATATGAATTCTTTGTATTGAGTTTCCTCTATTATAAGTGTTCATCATCATAAGATCACCAGATTTGTATATTTATCAGTCTGTTGTTATATTCTTGTTCCAAAACACCTTTGATTTTGTTATGGGAGTATCAGCGTCGTTCTATTATAGGTTTCCCTCATAAGCAGGACAGCCAGGAAGTGGAATTGCATAGGACGATAAATTCATTTTAGTTGATTAATTTTTGGTTAGCCTACTTGTTCTTTAGTTAGATTATTTATCAATGAAATAGGAACAAATGGAATTAGCTTTGACTGTTTATCTATTCTTATTTCAATAATATTTAGTTAGTATTCTTTAGTTTCTTTTTTTAGATTTTAAATATTAAATAGAAAACAGAAAAATGTATGTTCTTTCTTTATCTCTTCTATAAACACTTTCAAAAACATCTATTTCGCAAGATAACCTGTAAATCTTTCAAGTTGTACATACATTGTTTATAATCATATGCACATATCCATATTTCTATTTTGACATTTATAAATTATTAAACTTATATTTTTAGTATCATAGCTTTATACATTAATTTCATTTCTTTTATTATTTTTAGGATTTTAGTTGGCCAAATGAGCCATTAAATCCGTTACGTCATTTCATTCCAAACGGCTTGGGATATTTAGACAACCCCGGTCTAGATTTGACCTTCTAGTTGATAGTGTGTCACATATGCCCGTCAACAAATGGCGCTAGAAGGAGGGCCTGAATTTAATTGATGGCATGTGGAGGTCACAAGAGTCCTCCCCCACACACTCGCACTCCTGTCGTAACACTTAGTCACTCAGACAATAACGTTACACTTGAAACAATAACTACCTCAAACGATAACCTTGATATTCCTGTTGAATCAGACAACCTAGCAGGCCACTTAATGAACCCCATGATTTCACGGATATCCAAGAACAACTTCAAGGCATTGGTCTGCCTGAAAACCCTTTAGGTGGTAATCCTACCAATCCTACTGAAACACTTATCCTTGGAGCCGAAGGATCTAATATTCCACCTTCCCCACCTAGTTCATCAACATCCTCTTTAGGAGGAGAGTCTTCAAACGAAGGCAGTTCTTCATCAGAACCGTCTCATCCTTTGACACCACCAACTCACATGGAAAACCAAAATAATCCTTCCAGTCCTTGGCTTGATCAATATGTCGTAGCTGTACCTAGACCCCAACACCCATTACCGAAACATCCAGAGAAATGACTGCCTAAATTTTATCCAGATTCAAAACAATCCTCTGAGGATCACATCAAAAAAATTATGTTGGCCATTAGACTCTGGAGTGTTGACCATGAGGATGTAGTATGCAGATTATTTCTTTATACTTTTGAGGGAAATGACTCCACATGGTATTTTGCTCAACATCCCAGACCAACGTCTTTTGGGACAAGTTTGAAACTTGTTTTCTTGAAAAATTTGGAGATGATAAATCTCCAGAAGTCTTGGTTATGGAACTCTCAATCTTAAAAATGAACCTTAAAGAAAAAGTGAAAGACTTTAACCAAATATTTATTACTTTAAAAAACAAAATCCATGCAGATTTGATGCCCGCAGAAAGTTTAATTGTTGCATATTATGCTAAATCCTTGCACAATAATATAGCCATATGGGTCAAAAGGTCTAAAAGGAACACGTTGTTAGAAGCCTTTGAGGAGGCAAGTCAAATTGAGAAATATATATTGAGTTTAAAAGATAATCTTAATAGTGAAGCTGAAACAACCTTGTCCACTAAGAAGAAAATATAAATTCTCACTAGGCCTCCTCAAACTAAAAATCAACAAGAAACTTTAGACTTGGAGAGATTGCAGAAAGCTTTCCAAAAACTGTCCAATTAGGTCATTGACTTGAAAAGATCAGTCGAGGAGACATCCACAAGAAAAGGAGGTTTCAAACCTTCATTCAGAAAGCCTTTTCCTCCTAATCGGCCAAACCCGACCACAGAAGGTCTAAATTTCGAAATTTTACAGTATGCTTTGCAAACCATCTTAGAAGCACAAGATAATTTTGATTTTGTTCCTCCCGAAAATTTTGACGTTGTAGTTGAGGAAGAGGTACCAAAAGAGGAGGACTCATCTCCCATGTTTTCGGTCACTTGTCAGACAGTATTGTCCAAGCGAATTTTGAAACTATCCACCCCTACAACACAAGAAGCAAAATGCAAAACAAACCCCCTATTGAAGTTTGTAAAAATGTGTTTCCTAAACAGTAAAAGCAAAATCAAATAAAACAAATCTTAGCAGCCCCAGTTTTAGAATATGATTTAATTGAAGATCTGAAAAAATTGAGGGCTAATATTTTTGTTTTTGACCTGCTAAAATTTCCTCTTTTTTTGCAGAAAATGATTCAAAGCATTGCTGAAAACATTAAAAAGAATGATCCTAGCAGAAAAAACTCAGCATAAATTGATTCAAATGTAGCTAAAAATGTCCCAACTAAAAAGACATATGAACCGCAAGACAAAAGGGACTTAGCAGAAAAAATTGTAGCAAATGTAGATAAATTGTTTTAGGGACAACAACAAAAAATCAACAGAATGTTGTTGTTAACACTCGGAAAAATGTCTCTCCTTTTTTGTTCACCTTTGAAATTTTTAATAGGAATGTGCATAATTGTATGGTTGATTCTGGTGCATCATCAAATGTGATGCCTCTATTTGTATGACAAAAAATTAATGCAGAAGTTAAACCTTCTGATCTCAAAATCATTCAGCTAGATTGACCAAATGTTAAAGTAATTGGTGAGCTTAAGAATGTGTTGATTAGACTATCATCCAATCCTAAAGTTCATCAGATAATTGATATGATCATTGTTGATATTCCTGAATTTTATGGCCTATTTTTAAGCAGAGATTGGTCAGAACAACTGCACGCTTTGCTACAGATTGGTCTCACTTATGGCTGCCTAAAAACGGACAACCCAACAAAATTAGGATAAAATTAGGATATCTTAAGCATATTGTAATAGATCCGAATGATATAAATGAGTCTTTCTTTACATATGCAAATTCATTTGAAATGCAGGGAATGAATACCTTCTTAGGTAATTTCATGACCGAAATCTCTTCTATCATTGATCCTGGGTAGCAATCTGAAGTTACAACCTATACTCAGACACCAAATTTTCCAAGTACTGTTGATGACGCACAGATCTGGTCCTTATACTTTGACGGATCCAAATCCAAAGAAGGAGCGGGTATTTGATGTGTACTCATCAATCCTACAAGTAATAAGATTGTTATTGCTTTTCGGTTAGATTTTGAATGTACTAATAACATGGATGAGTTTGAAGCACTTCCTCAAGGACTTAGGAAAGCATTAGGTATGGATGTGAAAAAATTCATAGTATTTGGTGATTCAGAAATTGTGGTCAAGTAGGTAAGAAACACCATACACTGTTTGTCACCACATCTAAAAAGCTACCAAACTAAGGTATGGAGTTTGATGCATAAAGTTTCAGCATTTAACATAAATTCCATTCCTAGATTGAGTAATTCAGAAGCTGATTTATTGGCCAATGTAGCTTCTAAACTATTGCCCGCTGAAGGTCTTTCCCCTAATGCATTTTCAATCGAATTGTTATTCAGGTCGTCGATCTCGGATAACATCACAAATTGGAGAGTATTCGATGATGACCAATAGATCATCAACTTTCTGCATATGGAAGACACCTTCCAAGGTGCAGTCATTGATGAAGGCACTCATGAAGAGAACCTCTTAAACTTCATGGTAATATATGATCCTCGATCTCCATAATCGACATCCAAGCTGGTAAACTCTATCCCTAGAATTGTTGTGAGATTAGATAAATTTTATGACTTGCATGATAAATTCAAAGGGGAATTCAATTGTAAAACTAGCAGTTCTTCTTTGATTTATGAAACGGTTAATTTAGGAACAAGAGATAATCCTCAAAATATTAATCTGGAAAAGGGATGTTCCAAGTAAGAAAGACTTGCTTTTATAAAATTATTTAAGGAATTTAAAGAAGTTTTTGCTTGAACGTATGATGACTTGAAAACATTTGACCCCAACATCATACAACATGTAATCCCTATAAAACCCCAATCTCAGCCTTTTCAACAGAAATTGAGGAAGGTGCACCCTAAGTTGGAACCCACTGTTAAAAAGGAACTAAACAAATTACTAACTGCAAAGATAATTTTCCCAGTTAGGCACACACAATGGGTGTCTAATTTAGTCCCTGTAAGGAAGAAAAGTGGTGAAATTCGACTATGTGTGGATTTTCATAACTTAAATCGAGCGTCTGATAAAGACAACTACCGTGTTCCTCCAATGGAACAAATTCTACAATAGGTGTATGGTTTGGAAAGACTATCTATGCTAGATGGTTTTTTGGGATACAACTAGGTCCTTATGTCTCTCTCAGACCAGCTTAAACCACCTTTCATACCCCATGGGGCACTTATGCCTACAGGAAAATGTCTTTCGAACCGATAAAAGTTGGTGCCACTTTCCAGAGAGAAATGGATATTTATTTCTATGTCTTCATTAACCAGTCACTCATGGTCTATCTTAATGATGTCACTGTCTTATCTAAAAACAAGAAAGATCACTTGTCTCGTCTTAGGGATGTCCTAGAACAATGTTGCAAGTTAGACATATCTCTCAACCCTGAGAAATTGGTCTTTGTAGTAGAGCAAGGCAAATTATTTGGTTTTATAATGTCTAAGGATGGAATGATTATTGACCCCAAAAGAACCCAAGCTATTGCTAAAATCCCCCCTCCTTCTTCCAAAAAATCCATGCATTGCTTTTTGGGCAAGGTTAATTTTGTCAGAAGTTTTGTCCCGATTTTCTCATAAATGGTTAGACCGTTACAAAATTTAACTAAAAAATATGTTTTGTACCATTGGGGACCTGAAGAAATTCAAGCCTTCGATTCAATTAGAAAAGCAATAATAAAGACCCCTTCCTTGATGAGTCTCGACTTTTCTCAGGATTTCACTCTTTACACTTTTGCATCTGGCCGATATTATGTTGTTGTACTTACACAAAAAAACATTGAAAGCAATGAGATGCCCATTGCCCTCATTAGCTCATCTTTTAAAGGAGCAGAGATTAATTACCCAGCAGTAGATCAACATGTATATGTTTTTTTCAAAGCAGTGAAACACTTCCGGTCTTACCTATTGAAATCTAGAACCAAAGTTATTGTTCCTTACCCTGCTGTGAGAAATGTGTTAGTTCAAAAAGAGCTAGGTGAGAAAAGGGAAAATTGGATGACTTCACTACAAGAATATGACCTTGAAATAACCCCTGTGCAAATTGTTAGAGGTCAATACCTGTGTAAATTAGTGGTTGATTCAGTTGAAGACAAAGAAAGCCAAATAAACACCTCAACTGTAAATCAACATAACGAAAAACAGATCAGTTGTGCACAAGTTACACAAAATTCTTGGTATGATAACATTAGATCTCATCTAACCCATGGATCTGCTCCCTGCAATCTTGATCCTAAAAACATAAGAGCGCTTAGGCTTAAATCTGCCTCTTTCTAGTTAATAAATGATGTATTATTTCGAAATAACTATGATGGTGTTTTTTTGCGTTGTTTATAAAAGGAAGAGTCAGAAAAAGTGTTATCTGAACTTCATGCAGGTGAAGTCGGTGGTCATTTCGGTGGAGACAACACTTCCCACAAAGTAATAAGAGATGGATATTATTGGCCTACCTTGTTTAAAGATGCCCATACATTGTCCCGCAAATGCATAATCTGCCAAAAGGCTGCAGGATGGGTGAAAAAGGCAACTTTCCCTTTGCGGCCTATTACTGTAGATGCACCTTTTCAGCAATGGGATCTAGAAATTATAGGACCAATTGATCCCTCTTCGCAGACGAAGCACAAGTATATCCTTACAACAAAAAATTATTTTACAATATGTTCTGAAGCTATACCTTTAAAAGCGGTCAACACCAATCAGGTAGTGTCTTTTCTGAACTCCCATATGATCACTCAATTCGGCATTCTTGAATGTCTGGTTTTTTATAATGCCTCTTATTTTTTATCCCTTGATATGAATTTCTTCGCTCTGGAAAAAGGGATTAAACTGAAGTATTTTGCAAGCTACTACCCTCAAGGAAATGGTTTAGCAGAATCAACGAGTAAAAATTTAATCAAGATTATTAAAAGGACAGTTTCAGAAAATCAAAAGAACTGGTACAATGCACTATATAATGCACTCTGGGATGATAGGGTAACACCAAAATCTTTTGTTGGAAATTCCCCTTTCTTCCTCATTTACGAAAGAGAAACCATTCTCCCTCTGCATGTCTTGCTTCCTTCCCTGTAATTGGTGCAGAAAGTTCAAGAAGAGGAGTGCCCTCCTCTAGAAAATCGAATAAATGCCTTATTAAAACTAGAGGAGGCGAGAACACAAGCAAAGCAGAAAATGGATCAGCACCAACAAATTGTAAAAATATGATTTGATTCAAATTCATCTTCAGATAGGAATTTCGATGTCAGATATTTGGTTCTCAAGTGGGACAAATCTCACAAGGGTAAGGGGGAACATACCAAGTTCCAAAATCTGTGGCTGAGACCATTTGTAATTTCTGAAAAATTAGGTCCCAGCTCTTTCCGTCTGCATAATTTGGAGGGACATCAAGACACTTTCCCAATGAATGGCCAGGCTCTCAAGAGGTATTCACCTGATAATTTCTGCTCCACCTTTTTGTAAATATTTTTGATGCTTTCTTTTCTGTTTTTATTTTGGTTCTTTTCATTTTGCTTGATTTTGATTTTTTTTCTAAATAATTATGTTTGAGTCACCTTTTCATTTGTGGAAGGGAATCAAATTTTCCATTCATTAGAAGCAATTGATAACTTTCCAAGCACTTGGGAAGTAAGTACTAAAAAATCAGAACAACAAAAGTAAGTTTCTTTTAAATCAGTGTTTCTGGTTTCTCATTGAAATTACAATAAGACATGATCATCCTTATCAAAATTCTAATGATGTCCCTGTTTTAAATAAAAAAACTCAACTGTACCTTCCCATCCTCGATATGATTTCTTTACAAGAAATATAAGTGTCCAAATCGTGATGAAGGTCATCAAAACAGAAGAATAATTTGTAAATGATCAAAATTTTCATTCCAAACTATGAGATTTTCAGTATCACCGCGCCCTCTTGAATGTTGTGAAGTTCTGTAAATAATAAACAAATTATAGAGGGTTGAAAGCACTATAATGTGTGGGAAGTGTTTGTAAACCTGTCAGGACACTGAATAGTTCTGCTGGCAGTAGGTAAATTCACTCATGATACCAAGGCAACTTTGTCATGGTACTGAACAGGCCTACTGGAAATGAAGCAATGCCAGGTTTAAGAATATCCTCATGTATGTATTTTAATTTGATCAAGTGCGAAGATGTGTTTTTCATGAATGGATGGCTCTTGGACAGGATAAAGGTACTAGAGTGGGTTAAATGACATCTATGCCGAGGCTATGGACATCTGCGGGAAGCAATGGCCCTGTCAACAATATCAAAGTTAACTGCATAAACATCGCTACGCTCGTAATCTAAGTTAGATGCCAGATTACACTTTTTAGACACAAATACATCTGATGCTAAGTTGCGTTATTTTCTAAGTTATGATTGGAATTCTTGACCTGTTGTTGACTGCTTCTAAAATTTATTTTATCTGACTTTCTGACATAAATTTTCTGGTTATGCAGAGATAACTACTTCGCCCAGTATGTCGCCATTGTTGGAAGCCACCAATATTTTCGATTCTTATCACAATCAAATTTCCCATAGAGATATTATATATTTATCTAGATGCCACCACCTTTCATTTGTAAATTCTTATGTTTCTGAATTTCGAGGCGATGATTGGGTTAAACTTATCTTATTGAGAGTTGTGTTTGCATTTTCGTTTGTTTTATTTTAAATTCATGACTGTAAGCATGAATTTGAATAAAACTTGGTTTGAGTTTCCTATCTTCCACCCAAGAGATTTCTCTTTGAAGATACCCATATATGGTTAAATCTCAAGTCTTATGAGCTTATTAATTGATCCACTATCAAAATCTTTGTGTATAATGAATATCATGACTTCAATGATTCTATAGTTGATTGTTGGTTTAATTTGGGAAATGTTTGAATGCACCAAAACATTGTTTTAACATTTGATATAGTTCTCATGAGATCAACAGTCATATCAACACTCATATCACTTGGTACAGGCATCATCTACCTACAATTTCAATCCACCTTGTTGTCCTGAGTATTAATGAGATCATTCATTATGCGAATTGGGGTTTGGTGTTGTTGGAGGGTTTGGTATTCATTGTGGATAATGGCTCGTAGTTTTTCTAACCCTCTAGTTTTTCATCTTCCCAAACAATTTTTTCAAGTTATGATAGTCCCCAAACTTTGCAGTTTTCGTGTCATTATAGCTCGCACAGACCTCTCTCTGTTGCTCGTCTTTTGGAAGCCGAAACCTACCCCCTGTGATATCCATTGTATATATTTCACGATGGTAATGGAACCGATTTTTCGTATCGATCCAACCGGTCGCCAAGATCTTTTGTCCCATGCTGACGCCATAGATAACCTGAAGGATCACGGGTGGGATGTATTTCTCAAGAAATTCAAAAGCTACAACCTCTCGATTGCACAAGCCTTTTCACAGACTTTTGACAGTTTTAGGGCCAAGTTCGGGGATGTACAGTTGGAAATAATAGAATATTTCATAAGAAGGGAAAAAGGACTCCCATTAAAAGGCGAAAATTGGTTTAAGAATGCAAAAAGGGAGGATGTTCCATGGAGTTTGTTCATGGTTTCCTGCAAATCCACTTGATGTCCAAAAGGTATTCCCATTTCTTTTCTGAAACCTAGATGGCATAGACTTATTTTAATTTTAAAATAGTTCATCACATGTGAAGGCCGATATGGGTTGGTTTTTCTACACCACATTCAGTTTCTTATGTTATTCACAGGGTTTGAATTGAACATGTCATTCTACCTATTAATGAGCCTTTACAAAATTTCTAAACACTATAAGCGACAGAGCATGAATTCTTTGTCGATTTTGTTTCATCACATGCTCATTAAGATCCTGTTGGTTTCTTAGATGTGGCTAATCGATGAAAATTGGGAGAGTTTCCTTTCCCAAAATGGCTTCACCTAGGTTGACGATACAGTCATCCCACATTTAATTGTAAACCCCAATTTGGACAGACCAGTGACCGAAAGCCAGGTCTTCAATTCACTTGATGGTTCCGAATTTAATGAACCAGCTTCTATTGTTGATGAAACCCCTATGGATAAGAAATTACCATGTATGTTTTCACCCAAGAAATATTTGGAAAAAGTAATTGGTGAATTAAAAGGGAAACATCCCCATGTGCCTGTGAACGAATCTAATCTGAACAATAATGATAAACATGTTGTGAATAAATTTCGTAAGGGTAAGAAACAACAGAGCTCAGATTTAAATTTTAGGAATAAGAAGGTTGGTCGATTGATTTCTAGGAACTTAAGAAATCGAAAAAGAGATCATCTGAGCTCGATCCCTATGCTTGATATCGATTATCAGTGTTCATATCAAGAGATAAATGATTTCTTGGCTCAGGAAAATCCCGACAACCTATGTATTGTGGAAGAAAATACTACCCAGGTTAAACAGTATGACTTCGTGACTAGATTACCCCCATGTCTCAAAGGAAAATAAGGTTTTTCAGGTATTCTTCATGACTTGGAACAAGCCACATGGAAAAATGAAGTACTCGTTGTCAACTTTATTCCATGTCATTCTGCCATTACCCCAGTGCATTGTGACAGTTGCTTAGATTGGATAGAGTGTTATTATAGAGATATTCCGCTCTTACAGGCTCAAGTAAAACGCCTGGCTTCTAGGAATTCTCTATTGGAATGAGAGAACCATAACTTGAAGTCACACACAGAGAAGGAAAATAAAAGATTCAAGAGGTCTGGGAATATAATCATTAAAAATACAACCAATTTCAAAGCCATCATAAATTCGAAACTATCAAATCCTTCATTTTCTAATTTCTAATGGTAAAAATGATTTTGTTTGATTTTATGAAATATCAAAATAAGTAGATTTCATTTTTATTTCATTTGCTAATAATAAGACTAGCTACAGAATCTATGATTTTGTAGCCAATCTATTTTTGAATAATAGTTGGCATTGTTTTCTGAATATCAAATATGTTTTGCTATCTACAGGAAATTGATGGTTATGATGTTGATTGCGTGGATCAAACACCTTGGGTCATATGCTCAATTATTCAGTAGTTTCTTCCTTTTATGTTTATAAAACTTTGGTTTATTTTTGACAAACCAACTCATGCATGAGTGGTTTCTAGTTTCACTATTTTTGTAATATTATCTAATTTTTGTGGATTCAACTCTATCTTGTATGATAAGAGCATTTGATTCCTGAACTAGTTTAAATACTGGTCACTCTTAGTAGTGAGAAACGATCTTTTGCTTGGACACATTATGGACATATGAATTTCAAGACTAATATGGAGAAGTTGTTCACTACTTGGCTTTAGACCAGTGTGGCACTTACCCATTATCTTTTCCCTCTATCTTATGAAATGTTATTACATTTATACAGCTTTAGTCTGATTATCATATGGTATTTCATATTATTCAGCACTTTAATTCTGTCTTTAATGTGTTGCTCCATATTACATATATGATCAATATTTCATTTAAATATTGTTGATTTATGTTGGATATTGAATGATGTATTATATGAATTCTTTGTATTGAGTTTCCTCTATTATAAGTGTTCATCATCATAAGATCACCAGATCTGTATATTTATCAGTCTGTTGTTATATTCTTGCTCCAAAACACGTTTGAGTTTGTTCTGGCAGTATCAGCGTCATTCTGTTACAGTTTTCCCTCATAAGCAGGACAACCGGGAATTGGAATTGCACAGGAGGATAAATTCATTTTAGTTGATTAATTTCAAGTTAGCCTACTTGTTCTTTGGTTAGATTATTTATCAATGAAATAGGAACAGATGGAATTAGCTTTGACTATTTATCTATTCTTATTTCAATAATATTTAATTAGTATTCTTTAGATTTTTTTTAGATTTTAAATATTAAACAGAAAAATGTATGTGCTTTCTTTATCTCTTCTATAAACACTTTCAAAAACATCTATTTCGCAAGATAACCTGTAAATCTTGCAAGTTGTACATACATTGCTTATAATCATATGCACATATCCATATTTCTATTTTGACATTTATAAATTATTAAACTTATATTTTTAGTATCATAGATTTATACATTACTTTCATTTCTTTTATTATTTTTAGGATTTTAGGTGGCCAAGGGAGCCATTAAACCCGTCAGGTCATTTCATTCCAAACAACTTGGGTTATTTAGACAACCCCGGTCTAGATTTGACCTTCAGTTGAATGTGTGTCACATACGCCCGTCAACATGAGCTTTATTATCTTCCTAATTCATTTGCAATTCAAATAGTGTAATTTCGTAGTCAATCTGGACTGTTTGTTATAAGGTTGCAAATCTAATTTTAGAAGTTATGTTAGTTTTTTTTTCCCCTACAAGGAAACCCTATTTTATGAGGGAATTGTATTATGGATGTGTGTTATGATGAATACTATATTCAAAGAGAGGAGACTATGAGAGAAAGAAGAGGAAGTTACGACGGGTGTGTTGTAGGTTGTATCCCTTCATTTTGTTGGATAATAAAATGGAATGACCTGGCAATTTCTCTAGTGAACGTAGCCCACACTAGGTGAACCATGTATATTTGTGCCTCTATTGTATTGGGTATATTTTTTATTTTATTTCTACATTTGTTTTATTTTTTTTCTCCGCGATCTTGTTTTTCTTACACTCATGGTTTTTAGAAATCGTCCACAACTATCATTTTGGGGAATATAAGTTTATAAAATTGATTATATCTCCTAGATTCTGTAAAATTTAAGGAAAATGGCTAGGAACAACCCAAATGTGCTCATCCTCCACAAAACCCATGTGGCATATTTTCAAAATTCTTCTTCAATTGCAAGTAATTGACCCTGAAAAATTGTCTCTTCATTTAGCGACGAAATTTATGGGAAATATCAGTTTGAAAAATCGATCATATCTCCCAGATCTTACAAAATTTTGGAAACCCATCTATAAAAACAAAATGGTCTCATCCCCCACAAAACCCATGTAGTGTATTTTCACGATTCTCCTCGATTTGTGTGAAATTGACCCCGGAAAAAAGATTTTATGTTTTGGCACGGGTTTCATGAACAAGACGAGGATTCTTGGCACAATTTCAAAGTTTCCAATGCAAGATATTTCTTTGGAATATGGATATGGACTAATGAGGGACTTTCCATCAAAATATAACCATGATAACAACAAGCATCACAAAGAGAAATCCCCAATAATCAAATTATGTTGTCTTTGCAATACTGTAGTCGCAACCTCCTTGACTATGTCTACTACAGTATAGTTCATTTCATTGGTTGTTGATATAAGAAGATGTTCAAATAGTAAAATGCATTCTAATGATCCTCCAAGAAGCATGAGCAAAGATCTCCCTAAAAGGAACATCAAATTAGTTATTCTTAAGAAGACTTGACCAGTGTTCATATATAAGAGAGAAGATAGAAATTATCAATGCCATAACATGTGTGATTCAATGCATTGTAGAAAAATGGTTTTTCAAGCCATATTCTTCTTTCTGCAAAAGAATTTATCAATTTTGATTTTGTTGTGTAGTTGATTTTGCTGCTATGAAATTATTGATAACCAAAAATGCTAAATCTGAAGATGTTCTGAAGAAATGGTGATGTTGGAAATGATGAATTTGTTGTTATTGTTGTAGGCTGACAAGCATTTTATTGTTCCAAGAACTCTAAAACTATTGAAAAACTCTTGAACCGATGCAGATTGTTGATGAAGAAGGAAATATGATGACTAAACCCAACTTCAGGACCCCTTCTTATTTCTAAGACTAAGCTACTGAGCTAATAATTACATACATTATTTATTGAATTTTATTCATTTCCCTACTCTACATGGAAAACGAAAACCTCCTCTCAAGTATAGGAGTACTTCTAATGAAACTGTGTGCACAATAATATTAGGAATACACTCATATCCAAGTATGGAAAATGTACCTTGATGGTTGTCTGGATATGAGAGGCCACTTGATCTGATTGTTTTGATGCCAAGAAGTGTTGAAGGAGGAAGTGGTGCTCTGGCATGATGATTGTATGGAGCCATTCTTCAATGAAGATAATACTCCTTTGGTTCTCTTCTTCATCAATATTGTTCTCTTTCTTGTCCTCCTTTATCATACCTTGTGTATCTTCAAAAATTTGGCTCTTACACAAAGGATCCGGGTACAAAATTGCAAGAAACTCTTCAATATCAAGTTCAAATACCTGCTCTCCATCAAATGTTGTCCATGGATCTTTGGTATCCTCTCCAAATTTATAAGGAGAATCCAGGAAGTATTTTATATCTTCTTGTTTATCATGGAAATTTTCCTCCTCTAACCCTTTTTGAGATGCATATATGTTCTTAATGGTTGTCAAGATATGCTTCTACTAGGATTTGAGAGATTTCTTGGAGTAACATATTTGTTTACTCAACAACTCTTGAGCATATTTGAAGACTCTGTGTTGGCTAATAATCCTTGTCTTGCACATGGATTAGTGCAAGGGGGGTATTTTTGAATAAAAAACTACAACTTCTACAGAAAACAAATTTCAAAGGAAAGCATGTACTTGGACACCTCATGCTACTAAGACCTTGTTGTCACCAAGTTATTTGTTGAAATGAGTAGCTTTCCCCTTTGTATGCATCAAACTTTAAATGAAAGGACTGGAAACCAAATTACCAATGTCTATTCCCTTTAGGATATTCCTGGAAATGACGCCAAAAGGGTCGGACAATTCCATTGCTTAAATTGCTTTACATTAAATTGTCAACCATAGATCTTGTAAGATTGTGAGGTGTTAGAAAAATATATGTAGGAGTAGGAAACTAACTCTAAGATTAAAAAAAAAATATTAATGAAAGGATACAAAATTTAAATGAGGTCAATGGACTTCATAGATGATTTTAGGGACTAAATTTCACAAATGGGCTAATTTTCCATGGTTTTCCCAAAAACAAGATTCGCCAATTTCCATTTTTTATAAAAAAGTTTCGCCCAAATTTCATAGACTAAAATTATTTTACCTTAAAAATCGCCAAAATTTTATAGAAACTATATAAAATTCTTCGAAATTTGAATATTTTTACAAAACTATCGCCAAATATTTTACATTTTGCATATTAAGGACTAGTAAGATTAGCCCATGTTTCTACATTTTAATATAAATTTCCATCCTTAAAATCATCCCTAATGGACTTATATTTCAACTATTAACCACATTAATTTGGTTGATAAGTAAAAGAATCCAATGGTTTTGTGATCACTAAATAAACTCAGCCTTCAATGCCTAACTCTATAGGGAAACTAGACTTGCATAAATGAAAGAGTATAAAGGAATGAACAATAATTGAAGTGAAAAAATAATGAAATAACATCACACAAAAAAAGGAATCTATTTAGGCAGTGTATACCAGAGAGAGGGGGGCCTTCCTCTCTTGGCATATGCTGCCAATAAATACTACAACAAAGAACTCTTAATCTGCAACAACAAGCTCTTTATTCCAGCATCGAAATGATTACAATGATCCTTCTCTTCAATATGGAACTCTATGATCTAGCCTTCAACTATATAACTCCTTAACTATCAACTATGAACTATCCAAGCTATTAGATATCCTCTCATATTTATACATATATCTTCTCCTTCACAAAAGGAAAAGGAGTTACAACAAGATGAGATCATATCCTAAACATGTGGATCTGCAACTAGCAAATCCTAGATCCTAAACATGTGTATATTTCACCACCAAATCTTGGATTTTATCTAAGATAGTTTGAATAAGATAATAACAACATATCCCATGAGATCCATGTACCCAAATTTGTGGATATGGGTCAGCAATTGGTCAAACCACTTTGCTACATAATTGTAGGCTAGTTAGACCAGTTTTGTAAATCTCAACCATAGACCCCTTGTTCTGCACTTTTTGCATATTTTCTTCAAGTGTTACCTAAATGGCCCTATTCTACACAAAACCCATATTTTACATCTTTGAGATTCCTCTTCATATATTCATAAATGACATGCAAAGTTTGACTACTAGAACTGCCAATCAACTGCAAAATTGCCAACAGCTACAGAATTTCACAAGTTAGTAAATAACAATATATACCCTAAGTAATCATAAAAACATGGGAAATAAAACACTTTAGTGTAAGTATGCTACATGAAGCTCATATTAAGGTAGAAATGGTCAAATGTGGAAATATGAGTGATAAAGGGAATGCTTATGAAGGGGTAAAGTGAATGAAAAATGACTAAATGACATCGTAAAATGTGTTATTTCTAAGATCCAAAAACACAATTAGATGGATGGGTAGTTTATGGTATTTAACAAACCTCCCTGCAATAATTGGGAGGTGCATTTGTATTTCCTTAGGAAATTATGGGTTGAGTTTTTTTTAACTCACCAAGTCAACTACTTTGACATTGGTGAATTATAGGGGGTGGGTCATGGGTCCACACAATATAGAAAAAATCCTAAGAATGACCAATTTCTAGATCCTTTTCCTTCTAGGAAAATGACTAACCCCCTTTCCCAACATCCTTCCATAGAAAAAACATCAGCTAGACCTAGTCATCCATATCCACCTTGACCCATATCCTAGTGTAGCATAGCACATTCATAGCATTATCCTACTAGGAGTGACCTTCAAGTGATGATCAGGGAGGGGTTGGAGCTTCAAGCCTTATAGCATAATTTGGCCAAAAGAGGCCACATGGATAGACTAGGCATTCCATCCTAGTTCATGTAACCCTCACAGATGTTGGAGATGTGAGCAGACTTGTTATGGGTTGATGGAGGCCACTGGAAATAAAAGTTTTGTTGAGGATGTTAGTATCTTGATCATCTCTATGTTCTTCATTGATTATATGTGTGTGTGTGTGTGTGTGTTTGTACATATATACATACATACATATGTGTGTGTGTGTGTGTATGTGTGTGAATTTTTTTCTATATCTAATTATATGATGTGTACTATTCTTATGCTCGAATATCATACCCTCGACGCATGTAGATTCATTAGTGTCAGTTTCCACCACTAATGCAATGGTAGTAGCATCCTTCTCGTATAGTGTACCACACACATGAGTATGGTGGAGTGAGTTATTCATGAATTAAAATGATCCTTCCTAAAAACAAAATCATCATAAGGATAGCGCCAATTCCTTTCCCTGAGGCGTCACATTCCAACACAAATTTCTTTGTGAAGTCGGGAAGGGCCAGAACCGGAGTGGTGCACATGGTCGTCTTCAAAGTTTGAAAAGTGTGGACAGCTGCTGGGGTCCAAGTGAAAGAGTTCTTTTTAAGTAGAGTCGTGAGAGGTCCTGCAATCTTTCCATAGTTCTTGACGAACTTGCGATAATACCCTGTGAGTCCCAAAAATCCACGCAAGCTTTTGAGAGTCTTAGGGTGCGTCCAATCTTGCATAGCTTCAATATTTTTTGGGTCCACCCTGACGCCATCCTTTCCCACGAGATGACCCAAGTATTCTACTTCGGATGCACCAAAAGAACATTTGGACTGTTTCAGGAAAAGCTGGTGCTGAGAGAGTAGGCTGAGAACTTGATCCACATGAGTCAGATGGTTTGTCCATGTCTTGCTATATATGAGGATATCATCAAATAAAACTAAGACAAAATGACGAAGAAAAGGGAGGAAGACATGGTTCATGAGGCTCTGAAAGGTGGAGGGGGCATTACACAACCCAAAGGGCATGACCAAAAACTCGTAGTGGCCCTCATGAGTGCAAAAGGTCGTCTTAGGAATGTCAGACTCTTTCATATGGATCTGGTGATAGCCCGA
>ML777799.1:972756-996788 GCA_009831015.1 Picea engelmannii | reverse complement strand
TTTTTCCTTGGTCTGCAAATTACTCAGAGGCCCGAAGGGATGTTCATTTCTCAAGAAAAATACCTAAGAGAAATGTTGAAAAGGTTTCAAATGGAATATTCTAAACCTGTGGGTACACCTATGGTAACTGGATGTAAACTAAGAAAGTATGATGATTCACCTGATGTTGATCAAAGCTCATATCGATCAATGATAGGAAGCATGTTGTACATCACAGCATCTTGCCTGGACATAATGCATGCTGTAGGAATGGTAGGAAGATATCAGGTTGCACCTAAACAAAGTCATTTGCAAGTTGTCAAAAGGATATTCAAGTATTTGAAAGAGACAATGACTTATGGTCTGTGGTATCCCAGAACTCAAAGTCTTCAGTTGACTGCTTATTCAGATGCAGATTGGGAAAACTGTGTTGATGAGAGAAAAAGCACCAGTGGATGAGCATTCTTCTTGGGTGACTCCCTAGTAGCCTGGCTTAGTAAAAAGAAAGGTTCCATTTCTTTATCAACCACAGAGGTAGAGTACATTACTACTGCTACCTGTTGCACACAGGTATTATGGATGATTCAAACACTTGCAAACTTCAAGGTAAAATGCATTGCACCGATCCCAATTCATTGTGATAACACTAGTGCCATCAGTGTGTATAAAAATCCTGTCTTCCACTCCAAGACAAAACATATTCCCATAAAATATCATTTTCTGAGAGAGCAGGTCACCAATCAGATTGTTCAGGTCCATTACATTCCCACTACATAACAAATTGCAGACATCTTTACTAAACCCCTAGCCAAGACACCGTTTGAATATATCAGACAGAAGATGGGTGTCATTTCGTTTCACACCTAACGAGTCCATCTTGTTAGGGGGAGTTGTGTATTGTTTGAATATATAATGCCTCCTAAAATTACTACAATCACTCAGGGGGAGCATGTCTCTTCTTTGACATTGATGTCAAAGCGGGAGAAAAGAATTTGGGTGCCTTAGTTGCCATCAATGCCAAAGGGGGAGATTGTTGTCAAATGTTTAACAGGCAGCGTAAGCTTGTCATTGATGGTAAGTACAATAGTAATGATGGCTTGAGTACAGCAGCGATGATCAACAGGAAAATAGAAGATAAGTCCAGGAAGATCGAATAATCGAAGGCAACGCAACGTTGATCAGGCATGATGAAGTCCCGTAAAGTTTGTGAAGTATTTCTGATCGTTGGATCCCATCCAAAATTCCCGACAGAATGATGACCGTCAGATATAAATAAATACAAGAAGAGTGTGTGCTGAAGAGGAGGATAGATCTCAGGCGTTAGATCTGAGTGCAGGGTCCGACCACCATTGGATCGAGGAAAACCTGCACTATCTTTAAAAGTGCAAGGAGTAGAGGGCTCACAAATCCAAAAAGCAAGAGGACCGTCCATCTCAAGGGGTTATGTGGACTATTGATCTGACTCCCTATTAGAGTTTCGGGGATCGAGAGTTGAAGATGTCAAAGAAACAATGCAACAGGAATCTTGATTTTGCGATATGCAAAATCGCGACTTAAATCGCAGTCGTTGAATCAAGATCAAAAATGGACCGTTGATTCCAGTCCATGTCGGAGTTTCAAGGATCGAGTGTTGAAGTTGTCAAAGAACATTCGCCACAAGAATCCCGATTTTGCGATATGCAAAATCACGATGTAATCTGAGCCGTCAGATCAAGATTTGATCTGAACCGTTGATTCCAGTCCGTGTCGGAGTTTCGGGGATCGCAACATGGAGTGGCAAGTAAACAATGCAACAAGAATGACAATTTTGCGATATGCGAAATTGCGATTCAATCGCAGCTGTTAAATCGAGCTTTGATCAGGATCATTGATCCCACGCCATTTCGGGGTATCGGGGATCGCGACTTGGAGATTTGAGATGTCTCATCTCCAAAATCATGAAATGCGAAATCACAAAAGCGCCTTATGCATAAGGCTGTGGTCACAGCCCATGGTCACGAGAAGGGAAGGAGTCAGTCCAGATAAGCTCCATTTCGGGGTTTCAGAGATCGCGACTTGGAAAGTCGAGATGCATCATCTCCAGATCCACAAAACGTGAATTCGTGAAAAGCGTTTTTTGCATAGGCACTTGGTTATGACCATAGTCATATTGGGAAGGAGCTAGTGCAGAAAAGTTCTGTATCGGAGATTTGGAGATCGCAACATGAAGTGTCAAGACACTTGGGCATAGGAATGTCGAAATGCCGAAATCTGATTTAAAGGCAAGATTAATTGGATTCAATCCAACGGTGTAGGTGAATTTGAACAAGATCGGAGGGCTACTGTTGCATGACACAGTGAAACTACTAGAAACCATTGATGGTTTCTACTAGAGGATGCGAAGAGACTTTGGTGTGATTTCCCGAGGAGATGAAGAGTCACATGGGATCTACCAGTGGAATGAAGACGATTCATGGAGGAAATTGACAGCTAGATAAGGGTTTGAGCTCGTAAATAAAACAGAAAGGATGAGCCTGACTGTAACAGAGAAGACAAAGAGTCTCAACTTCCAGAGAGAAAAAGGAATCTCGTCTTAACACCCAGTGATGATAGACACATGGGGTGAACCACTAGAGAAGCTGAAGATTCACAATGATGATCAGGCAGAGCACTCAAGAGGTGGAGGAGATTGGTGCGGTATGAGCATGCAGAGGAATGGAAATTATTACATGCACACGATGCACATAAACTATATATACATGGTACAAAGAAGAGAAGGGTGATGTTGTTGTTGGAGATTGTTGTGGTTGTTGTTGGTGAAGGTGATTCATGTGTGAAGAAGGAGGAGAGTGCAGCAGCTGAATTGAACAGAATAGGAACTGTGCAGTGAATGGACATG
This sequence comes from Picea engelmannii, assembly GCA_009831015.1. Taxonomy (NCBI): domain Eukaryota; kingdom Viridiplantae; phylum Streptophyta; class Pinopsida; order Pinales; family Pinaceae; genus Picea; species Picea engelmannii. Next base: position 993,931 of record ML777799.1, on the reverse strand, counting down.
GCGCACCGAGCATAAAAAGTAGAAGAACAGACAGCGCAAGCAATGTGTGCAGAAAGGTGATGAGGCAGAAAGAGCAACGAGATGTAGCAGAATAGTGATGAGTATGGTAAGCCATTGTTGAACATCATATCACTGTAATAAGTTTCAGTAGCAAAGATTTATATTTCAGGGTGGAAGGGAGGTGCTAGGGAGGATTGTTGTCCTCATCGGTTCAAGTGGGTGCTTGAACACGGGGAGTTGTATCTTCCATCTGGTTGCAGCCAGAGAAACCAGGGTGGCAGGGTGGTGCAAGGGAGAACTCTTGTTCTCTATTATACAGGTTGGTTCCTGTATGATTGGAAGTTGGAGCTTCCTTCCAGTTGGTGCTGGAAACACTCAGGGAGTTGGTGCTTCCTTCTAGTTGGTGCTAGATAAACTAGGGAGTTGGTGCTTCCTTCTAGTTGGTGCTAGAGAAACCAGGGAGTTGGTGCTTCCTTCTAGTTGGTGCTAGAGAAACCAGGGAGTTGGTGCTTCCTTCTAGTAGGTGCTAGAGAAAACAGAGAGTTGGTGCTCTCAGCAAGTTGTAGCTTGCAAAACAGAGGTTGTAGCCTCATTATGAGTTGGTGCTCATATGTATGATAATGTAAAGAATGTACCTATTACTTATCATATAAAGAAAAAGATGTTTTTACCCTTTATGGGTTTCCTTAGGAAATATATGTCTCTGTGTATCACATGTGTGTGACTGATGTTGAATGTGCCTTTGTTTATCTCTCTACATTATTGTGATCATCATTGAGTGCCTTGTAAAGATTTTAAAAGAAGCATTATTGTTTAAGCATGGTGACAACTGATTCACCCCCCCTCTCAGATGTCCAACAACAATGGTATATAACACACAATATTGGAGTTAGTTTCCCACATTTCTCTCAATCCTTCAAAAAATCCATGGGTTTTCTTATTGTGAAAATGAAAATTTTCCCATTAAAATCCTAATATGTTACAAATCGATCTCCTCATCAAGCCACATGATTTACTCAACCCTTCACAATTGGATATGGTCTAGCAAAGGAATATTATTTGTGTTTAAGGTATGTTATAGGTATAACCAAGTGGAAACCTGCAGAAACAAGAAGAAACCATGAGAAAACTAGTAAATAAGAAGATAAAACAAACAACAAATGAGGAATGAAGAAATGAGAGGTAATGGAATGATTTTGCTTATGAAAACCTAATCAATTTGATTCATAGTCTATTGGATGGTGAAAGGACACTTCCATCACATGGTATCACTTCCATATTCTATTGGTGTGTTGTTTAACATGGTATATACACACTAGGCCTCCCATAACTTGGTTTGAATGCTTGGAATATCATTGCACTAGTTGAGAAGATGTACAAGGATACCAAGTGAGTGATGGGCTTCCTAGGAACTTACTAAAGTGGGTAAAATGTCTCCCAAATCAAAGGGAAGAGTCAAAATTGGGAACTTAGGGGATATAATATCATTCATAACCAATGATCTACTCCATATGGGCACATCACTGGCTTGGGAGGCTAGGAAGCATCCCAAGTGAGCAATATGTTCAAATATGTGAAAAACTTTCCTTTGGAACTGAGAAAAGGTACTAGAATGATCAACCAAATGAGATCTACATTTCATGGTTAATAAAAAATAATTGTGAATCTAATACATTAAAAAATCCATGGTCTCCCATCAAATTCCTTGCTCGTTTGGCTCTTTGGTGGTCATTGGAAGTGTCTTGGGGCTCCAATAATTTCACAATGATCCAAAATTTCATGAAAACACATGTGTCACAATTATCTAGATGTGAAAGAGAATATGGTATTAAATATCCATCCTAATAATCCTTTTATCATAGAAACATTCTTCAATAAATCCTCATGACAAATATTTAATGCCCACACCAAGTGAAAAAATTGCATTGTCTCTTACTGAGAAAAAAATCAGTTTCAAAGATCATCGAACAAAAGAATTTGTGAGAAATGAAATAATGGGAAAGGGGTTCCCCTATCTATTTGTCAATTTTCACATGCAACTCTATGTGACTAATTTCCAGATCTGAAAATTGCTTCCTAGTGATCGAACTGTAAAACTGTAGTTGTTATCACTGAACAATTTTAGACTGAAAATTATTGATTGAAATTACATGCAACGGAAACACAAAATATCATAGATGAATCATCAAAAAATATGAGACTCAATATTTATTTTCTTGTAACCTTATCAAATTCAAAAATCCTGCGGGAAAAACTAACCCTCCCAGCCAACTCAAATATCACCAAATCTGAGGACAAAACCATCCTCTCAGCTAATAAAATTTCACCAAAATATGAGAACAACCTTGTCCTCCAATAACCATACAAATTAGAAATAAAAAACCTTAGTAAATATCCTGGAAATATCTTATGCCCACAAATTTGTTGCAGACCACCAGTTTGACATGTTGACATTACCTATCATTCTGTATGAACTTGTACCTGCCCATAAAAATATATATGGATGTACATGCCTATTACCACTGCAACATGCATACGTACACGACTATTCCCACTGCAACCCATGTATGTACACGGTTTTTCCCACTAAAACCCATCTACGTATGCGATTGTTCCCACAACAACCTATGTATGTATGTGATTTTTTCCCACTGAAACCCATGTACATGCATGAAAACATGTATAGAAACTTCTATATGATTTTCTCCACTCGTACGGTTTATTCCTTCTACAGTTGCCTCTCTCTCCCACACGTGTGGTGTGATTTTCCCTGCCAAGAACAAAAAATAGAGAGTCCTCAACCCTAGGCCAGATTTTCCACCATGCATATTTTCCCTTTGTTGAAAATCACCAAGCCTCTTAGCACAAGTGTATACTCACTTATGCTAACTCAACCCTTCACCGTATGATAAAATGTCACAATGAACTCTCTTCTTTATATTCAAGTCCAATGAGTGAGTTTAGGCACCCCTTATAAACTCAACAATTAATTAGAATATTTTATTCCTCTTTGTGGGTGTGACACCCCATCACAAGCCCACAAATCCCATCAACTTTCCCATGATCCCCTAGCCTCATTCTGGGTTTGATTTCACTGAAATGAAAGGTTAATATGGTGTCATGATATTCCCACAATATTGACACCCCAACCTCTTGTGGGAATACCTCCTAAAGCTACAATAAACAACAATCCCTCTTAGTGATGGAGGTATCCCATTCATCAACATCTAGATGTACCTATGTCTCCCAAAATAGAAGAGACTATGTCTCCTCTACCAAAACTATACTCCAATCCTCCTTACATAATGCTCCCTTTGTCACTGAAATAGATCCTACTCTCCATTCCTCCTGACTAGCAGCATCCACGGTCACTGAAGCAAATCCTTTTGTGCAATCTGCCTCACTAGTGGCTCCCTCTTTGATTGAAGCAAATCCTACTCCCTTGTCTTCCTGATTGTCTACATCCTCTATCATTGTAGTGAAACCTACTGAAAAAATTGAATCCTCCATGGAGGGTACACAACTCCTAGAATTCTCCTTCCTCTAAACCTCATGTTTTTCCTCCTCAACCCATGACACCTTCCTATCAGTCCTAGAAGATGCCTCTCTCCCACCTGAACCTGAGGGGGAATTCCTTCTAAATGGATGACTCTCCCTTTGATCCCACTAACTCCCAATGATATCAGGCTCCCTTCGTATACTCCCTATCAAATTCCCTCTAAATGGATGACTCTCCCTCTAAGCCATCTTCTCCCCTTGTTGGTGTGAAATTGGAGACCGTGGTTATCAAAGGTTACCAACAAAGGTACCATTGTAGTCTAGTTGCACTGGCATATTCAACCTTCCACAAGGGAAGGATGACTCACCCGAAGTGCTACTGAGACTTGTGTGATAAAGTGAGTTAAAGAGGACACAACATCAAGCCCATCACATTACAGTACAATTCCATACTTAAAGGTAAATATATGGTAACATTGAAAGGATTAGACCAGTAAAAGCATTAAACAATCCATGTTGTGCAACATTAAAGTAAATACATACATCACGTAAGTTGTTTAAAAAACAACACAACTAGAAATTACGTAGAGAAGAAAATATTACACAAGAAAGAAACCATGCATTGATCCACATATTGACAAATTTTTGGGTGCCCGAATAATCCAACATATATTATCTTATCACAATTGATCATACATGGAATGCATTCCTTTCTATAAAGACTTATACAAATGAATTAGTAATGAGGCACCTAATCTCAACTCTGAAACTATGCGCAGTTGGAACTCTGCTCAATAACAAAAATACCCAAAAATGCCACAACAACAACAAAACCAATGGAAAACCTCGAACAAAAACTTAGGACAGAACCCCAACCCATTACATAACTCCATGCTTTACAATTTTTCCATGGGGCTTATTGGCTTCTTGATTCCGTTGTTATGCTTTCTTGATTCCTCTTCCTTCTGACATGCACTCAAATGTTCCATATCTTTCCGTTGTTTTTCCCAGTTGACTCATCACTCTTTTTCCTTGTTGGCACAGTGGTAGTTAGTTTTCCACCACTTAGATCCACTATGAGTGTGCTATATTGTTTTGCAAAACCTTTATCTGTCTGCAAAACTTGGCGGTCTTCAAAACGAAGGGCCCAACAAGCCCCGACCACAATCCTTCACTCGTCATGTATCAAACTTCTATTGGATTGTTGTGGTCGTCTTCAAATGGAGGGAAAACCTCTGAAACAAGGGCAAGGGATTTCTCACAAAATTTTTACTAGTGTACCTAAATCGAGGAACCCACAACAAATCGAGGCACCTGCAAAACATTACCACGCGACGTTGATGTTAGGTACCTCGGGCTTGGTAGCCAATAGAGCATTCCACTTTGTTTCAAAAAAAGAGTCCATCTGCTGAAGTGAAATGTACTATACTTGAACTATACTCCTGAAATACCAGAGTGTTGTCTTCGTAGCTCTGTTAACTTCATCCATAGCATCCAGGAGCTCATATTCATCTTGGATCTCAGAAAAATTTTCAAATTTCTCTATAGGGTAGGCTAATGGACTCTGAAGCTATGCATAACTCGATTATGTACTTCTGGTGGAAGCATGGAAAGCACCGCTATCTGTTCCAAGTAGAGCTCTAGGATGGCCCTACACTATTGTGGGTCTTGTAGCATTGGTGCCACTTTATCTTTTATGGAGGTCATGTTGTGCATCGACTGTGTGTCATCTTGGGAATCCATCAACTCATGCTTTGTTTTATCCTAGTCTTTTGGAGGGTCCTCATCCATTAGACCTAATGTCTCATATCCTTTCTCTAGATGTAAAGGGAAGTTCATTTATGGGGTTGAGCCCAAGGTGACTTAAACCTTCAGAATATGAGGAGAATTGGGTGGATATGGAAAGGGGTACCTATAGTGGTGTTGGGGTTGGAAGAGTCGAGAAGGATAATATAATTTGGGGTATGGACTGGGAGGATGGAGGCATGATCAAACCATTGATGTTCCCACCATTATGTGGGTTGGTGGTCTCTTCGATGATAGTAGTGGATTTTAGTTGGATTGGAGGGTCATCAATAATATGTGTGATGGCGGGTGTGGATGCTGAAGTGAAAGAAGTGGGAGTTTTAATGCGTGGTCATGTTGGAGTGATGTGGACTTGCGGTGGAATGGAGGAAAGTGGGATGGCCTCAGTAATGAGAGAGTACACAGTGGGTTGGGAGGGGGATTTGGTACGCAACTTTTTCCATGGAGAGACAGAGGTTAGTACCTCCTAAAACTGCTTACGTGAGATATGGGTGTCATCAGGATAGGAGGAAAAGGGTATATGAATTATTCTTCTTAGTGATGCATCTCATTCTTCTTCCTAGACCTCTTCCTCTAAGGTGGTTGGAATGTGGCCTCTCTTGCTCGCACTAAGGCCTGCACCTGATGTTTTAGCTGGGGAAGACCTTTGTGAAATGGCCAATAGGGTGTAGGAAACACATGTCAGTGTCTCTTCCCTTAGGACCCATAGCCATCCTCTGAACTCCTTTTCAAATTCCACTTCATCCAGGTAAAATGGCAGAGGAGTCGTATGAAACAGCGATGGTGCAACATCCAACAACCGCACAAACGTGTGGTCATGATTCATACTTAAGCAAATGTGGCGAGTACGTTTGTTGAGGATCGCTTGCAGAATCATGATCCTCTAGGTTGTGGTGACCATCTCACTATGCCACTGTGCAAAGATATCATTGTGCTCAGCAACATTTCTAACCATATTCTGAGCATGCCAAGAATTGAACAACTTGGCAATGTGAGGATCTAACCTGTTGTTCCTGAGTCTGTACTAAGTCTTAAAAGTACAGTGTCAAGGCATCTGAAAGTAGGTGAAATATGGGTGGGAGAGTAACGTCAACCTTCGGTATAGGAAACTAGGGAAGATTTCTACGTTCTCATCGTCTAGCTTCCAATTGTTCCTGATTTTTTATATCTTGTTCAATGGCTGCCCATGAACGTTCAAGTTCGTCCCAGTTGTTAGCAGTTTTAAGGATTATGTCAAAAATATTTAAGGCAATATGTGTTTGGTTCGATAGTCCGGGTTCGATATTAGGCTATGTCGCTATGGGGACAGTCATGGAGGAACAGTAAGATTAGGAAAGGATTTAGGGGGAGGTTTTAAATGTTGTCTTGATTTGGTCTAAATAAAGATAATTTTACGTTTTTGGAATGAAATGGAAATGCAAACTGAAGGCTCTTTCCCATAACTGTGTTATATTTTATATAAAGGTATGAGGTGAGAGAAAAACATTTAGCTGCATATAACGCAAGGTTCCAGTCAGAGAGAAAACTCACATATAAACAAAAGAAGAAATTAGTAAGGAAATAACTGACATAGCATAGAATATATATAGAATTCTAGAAGTACAGATTGGTATTACACCCGCTGATAGCTGGTGCAGAGGAAAGACAATAAATACTTACAGAAAACAGAAATCCTTTTGTTATAGTAGTGGTCGTACTAAATTACAACAAAGCACATCAATTATGAATCATAGAATGAAGTGAAACATGAAATATGAAGAAACAAACTTGTAACACAGTCTAGACGGAATCGCGAATCTCCAGATTTGCTTATATTAACTTCTCGAATGCAAAAACTCTATTACAATCAATACCAAAAAGGTCCAGCCTTTATTAACTCATTCTAGGAGATATTTATACATCTTTACAGATCAGTTAGAATGTCTATGGTTACACTCATTCAGTTACAACTGAGAGAAGCGCAAATTTTCCCTTTCTCTTGCTCTATCGTTACTTGGTGCCAGGTGCTCGTCTTCGCGCAGATTCGGTGTAGGCTATACATCTGTTCACAAACTGAGATACGAGTTGTGAAGGTTCCGCTTGATAGCTAGCCTCAGCGAAATAATATTCTCGGACTAACTATTTCAGCTTGTCCTCCATTTGTGCATCGACGATGTCGAGGGCACTTAATTGCGCGCTGGACTGGTTCAAATGCTTATCAACTCGAACCATGTCCACCCTGTCCATATGAGAGATATCGACCAAATATTTCTCCTCCTTCTCTTTCATATCAAGCGAGATTTGTTCTACATTCATTTGCATTAATGTTTCGGCATCGCCTCCAGTATCCATGCCCAACAGCTCGCCCTCTATAGAATTGAAGACTTCTTCTAATGAATTGGTCACTTTTTGGGCATGTTCCTTGCCCAAGGCAATGTTATGCTCCCAATCCTTCAATAAAATGTTACCTCTAGTTTGTTCTGGGAGGGCGAGCCCAGGAGAACCTGCTGAAGCTCTGTCATTCATGGCTATCACCGCCTCCTGGAAGGTGACCCGAGCTGCTCCTGCATCTCTTTCTCTGTCAACCAGGTTCTCGCAAACCCGATGCATCAACAGACAATCCTCTCAGATTGTTCCTACTTTATTTAGCAAACTCTGTTATGCAGAAGAGATCCTGCTCCGGATATTGATCGCTCGGGATTTAAAACCCTCGACATCTATCACCCTGTTTTCAGCGAACTCTACCTAAGCCAGCAACTCTGCGATTATAGTTCTTTGTTGACCCGCTTGTATCCAACCATCTCACATCACTAGATGCGCTTGTTCCAACTTGGCTTTGAGCACTTCTATTTCCTTTTTATCAGCTAGTCGATATATTTCTATTTCCCCACTCACCTAACCTTTAGCGCTTTCTGTGGCCGAAGCTACTCTGGCTTCGAGAGTCTTGATCAGGCGATTATTTCTTTTGAGATGATTTTTCAACATCCCGACCGAGAATTGATTCGCCGATGCATACACTCCTAGCGTTCCTGCGATCTCCGTGGCAAATTCCTCATTCTTTTTGTTTTTTCCATCGGTCATAACTTTGAATTTTTTAGCAGTTGATCCTTCGTCCTGGTAGAACTCCGTTTTCACCACTGCTTTTCTCTTTTTGTCAAAGAAGAACTCGTTTGGAGGAAGTTATTCTGCTCTGATAGGCCTCAGTTCTTCATCAAATATCCATCCCTCGATGACATTTCCCTGTGCCGACTACAAGGGTGTGACCGAGGTGATGGGATTTCCTATTTGTTTTGTCGACTCCTTTGGAGTATTGACAGGGTTCTGCTCTTTTGGCGTACCTAGAGCCTCTGTTTCAGTCTCCAGCTTTTGTTCACTTGGTGGGCCTGGATTTTTTACTTCCGCCTCTGAACTTTGTTCCCCGGGTGGGTGTGTAGTCTCCTCTTCTGCTTCGGGATTCTTCACTTTCTCCCCTTCCTGGTGTTTTCCGAGGTTAGAAATTTGGTCCTCAGAACCTTCAGCAACTTTTTGTTTCACCTCGGAAATACCCAAACCTCCCAACACAGCGGGAAGGCTTCTTCTTCTATGTTCTTAGAATTTTAATACAGATGCCATGTCTTCAGGTTCTAAAGATCGGATCCGAACTAGAACTTCCCCATAAGATCTCGCCCCTCAGAAAATGTCATCCGAGGGTGAAAATTCATGTTCAAACTTCTTCAGCCCACAATTTTCTAAATGATTGCTTACAATTTTCTGAGGATCATGTTTTTTATATTCAATGGAGACCAAACTCAGGTCTTCCAGGGCTGCAGCCTCAGCTTTAGCATGCCCGAAATCCAATAAGGAATAAGAATTTAGACAAACAAGGAAAAACGGCCATACCTTCTTCAAAGATGCTTTGATCTCTTTACTCACCCCACCAATCACTGTTTGTCGGGCGATCTCGCGACAAGCCATCTTGTCGGGGATGAACAGTGGTAGCGCAAGAGGGGGAACAACAGCTCTGGATACTCTAAAATAGGAAAACTCTGCTTCTATGTACCAGTCCATTATACCACTCAGATTTGCAGCAATGTTGTCCGAGATACGAGGTGGCGAGCGACCAAAAATGGTGATGTGCAGGGGCACCATCACCCAGTTGAAAATTTCGTAAATGAATTTGTCCGCTTTATTCTCCCACAGTTTGTCGTGATACTCATGCACGGGCTTTTCTTGGACTGGATTCCAAGCCCAACTCATCAGGGGGAATGGTGTCATGGAACATACCACATCCATGAGATATGCAGACATGAAAAACGAGGATGGTTTCCCACTTGCCTTCTGCTCCCGATACTTTGTGACCCTGTTGGCCAAACTGTCTGAGAGTATCTTTGCCCAATTAAACGAGCAACCTTCTGCAACCTGAAACATGAGAGGCACCCACTCGATGTAGAAATGTGTTGTGTCTTCTCTCCCGAATAGCCGGTAAGTCATCATTGCCACATACTTATACTGTGGCTCCAAAGAAGAGATAGAATAAACACCCTGGTCATTTTCTCTGAATTTCGCGGAGCGCAAAACCCAATCTTTGATCAAACCTGGCATGGTTTTGTCATACTGTTTACACTCTTTCTCTTTGAATTCCTCCAGTAACTCGGCACCATATGTGTATTCAGACGTCGAAGGTATCTTGTACATGGTTTGGATGTGGTCTGGTCTAAAAGTCCCGACCGCGACCCGCTGGTTGTTCATGATAGTTCTGGTGGGTAAGTCTATATGATCCAACACCCATCGGATCATATCATAATAGGGAAGAAACCGTGGTTTGGTTGCTACCTTGTGCATTCCTAATTGAACAACAATCTTGTATTTAGTGTTCAAATCGTCTTTTTCATTGTCGTCGGAGTCTGAATAATTCACCAACTCAGATTGCAGAATATCTGAAACAAAAGACCAGCTAGGGACTGAATCAACACTCTGGGGCGAAGTATCGGAGACATTATCCAAGCCTTTCCTTGCAACCTCAATATTTTCCTTTACTTCTTTCCATGGAGCCATGGCGGAAGCTTGCATTTTCACCCTTCTGCGATAGACCTACGTATACATGCAGCAATTAGTTTACTCGGAAAATGATGAGCTCTGCGTGCTTATGAAAAATGTTTTCATATAATAAAATGAAAATCCTGTATATATTTGAAAATTCTGTACTCTTCGAAATAAGTCTGTCAAATCGCAATTAGAAACAAATTTATTGCGTAAAATCCGATCTTATTTATTCGTGGATTCACCCTAATTCTTCATTAATTTCATCAATGTTTGGCAGTTTGACAAGCAGTCGGGGTATGGAGAGCAAGTAGCTACCTCGAGAAATGTGCAAACCTCGATACGCGGGACATTTCTCGCATTATTTTAAATCCTCAAAACTTAGCAACGTTAATAACTTTCTCGTTGTTTGCTGCATCGTGAATTTCCTTTTAACATTTTAAATCTTCAACTCGCGAGATTGCGAGGGCCGATTTTGGTTTAATTAACAGTAATCGCGATGAGGAGTATCATTAATTTCATAATCATTTTATTCTCCATATCGTGACTTGGAATTTCGAAGACAAGTTTCTGGGAGATTAGTGCGCCGAGTCACGAAACTGCGAGACTATGATAATTAAGATTCAATTTAGGGGAGAAAAATCTTGGATTAGGCGATTAATTAATCACGTTATAATTACCTCGCGACTTCGTGAGTCGGGATTTTAGATGTCGTAACTTTATAAAGGATAGTCCCGAGTGGCGAGATGTCGGGAACGGATTTAACTAAAGTTATCTTTTTAGTGCCTACAAACCTTGACCAGGGTTAGCCCGAAAGAACCTCGTGTTCTTGGCTCTCAGAGCTATAAAAATAAAAAATCGAATTTAGTGAACGTCGAGGCGCGAAACCCCGACGACATCTAATCACTGGGTTAAAAGGTCTTACCCTGGTTACTGTCTTGAGTGAAAATTTAAAAATACTTCGTCGTTTCGTGACTCGGGACGTTTAAATTTATGAGTTATATTTTCCGACCTGTGAGATCCCGAAGTAAAACAAAAAAGGCCATCTTTAGCAAATCTCAAAAATTTAAAAATGTTAAGGGTAAAAGATAAAAACAAGGGCGGCTCCAACATAACCCATGAGCAAGTATTTGGTCATGGGGAATCTTCCATTTCCACATCGCAAAAGTGACAAGAACATATTCGTAAATTAAATAAATGGTCCACTCATGGACGTCTACACAGGACTGCAACATATCTTGGAGAAGATACTGGAACCAGTTCATCGGTGTGTTGTTCTTGGTGAATTTGGCCACCTCTATGGCATCTAGCATACACTCGTTCTTAGTGAATTTTTTCATCACATTACCAATGATGAGGTAGCAGGCACAAAGGACCTGTGTATAGTTAATGGGCTCTATCAGAGTGGCATGACCTCCTCAGAGAGTGCCATATATATCATAGAGGTTGAGCATACCCTTTTTCCTACCATACTTCTCAAACCCCTGTAAGTCATCTGATACATTTTGACCTATCATGGACAATCTTGTCAGTTGGCAGATGTCTTCAACATGTATTGTCCAGCCACAGGGTGTCATTGTGGACTCAATTGATTAGGAATTTACTTCATTTGGAGACTTCATCGGTGGTTCAAAAAATGGTTAAGTCTCGTAGATTCATGAGTGTGTTGTCACATAGGGGTAGGATTGACTACTTCCATTTCCACTAGAATAAACTATCTGGTAAGGCGGTGTAGTCTTAGAAGGTATGAATTTCCATGGAAGGGTATTGGGAAGCATCAATGAAGTTTGTTTAAAATATTCATGTGTGTTTCACCTTGCTATGGAGATCATCTAAAACTTTGACTCAGGGGTTGATGAATTCAGCCAAAACAACAATTGTAAGTTGAGTAGGGGCTTTGGGAACAGATCCCTGACCAGAGGTGCAAACCATGCTAACATAATTTTGGCGGTAGACAAAGTGAATAGAAGGATGGGTCCATGGACATAAATTCATAGATATCTCACCCGAAGCCATAACTAAGTATATCATTAGCATGATGAAACTATGACAATATCGATTTTTCGGCCAAAGATGTTCTTATACAAAAAAATTGGAGGGTAACGCGATGACCATGCATTGGATAATACAAGGTGACAAGAGTGGGCATTAATGATCGACTCAATCCTTTGAATGCGACAAAATCTACAATGTGATTTTGGAAATTAAATACATAACCAAAAAGTTGGTAACAAGATGGTAAATCAACTCAGGGAAGTAATGAGCATGAGAGAAGTGAACTGAAAAAAGGATGGACAATTTTTACTATTTAAGTGACTATGACAAACAGAGATGTAATTACGAGTAAAAAGGTACTAACAACTTTTAGTGACCCATGTGATGACACAAGGCCATAAAATTCAAATGTCAGCAACATTAAGTATGAGATGATTTGACTGCAACCTCCCCGACCAAAAAGTGAATATCTGGGTTGGATGAATTGGATAGGGAAACGAAACACTAAGACATGCAAACAAATAACACATCACCATTTATTGACAAAAAATAAAACATATACAGGAATGGAAATCCTACTTACTAACACACTCCTCGGAACAAGGAGCGTAACGAAACTGTAATTACGCAGTATCCAAGTAGGGATTTAGGTGTGTGCCATTCACCCAACCAGTTCAAATAATTCCATCGATTTTCACTAATTTGATAGTGCCAAATTCACAGGTCTCTGCATCTATAAAAGGACCAAGCCAGTGCATTTGGAGTTTTCCCAGATGTTTCTAATACTTGTTTTCATATAAGAGCATTAATTCACCTTATGCAAATGATTTATGCTTTATATGTCAATTGTGACAGGCCTTTTTTTAGGATTTCTCCATAGTCTGATAAAAATATGCTAAGAACCTAGCTTCCTCGAGTTCCAACAGTTCCTCCACCCATGCAACAATAGATTCATCCTCGATCATCTTGGTAGCTTGAGAAATGAATAGACTTGGGGTGAGAAACGAAGTTGGCACAACTGCTTCTCATCCATATACCAGTTGAAATGAGGTATACATGTTTAATCATTTTGTGGTAGTCCTATATGCCAATAACACATCCCAGTCATCCCAATTTGTGCAACAAACCTTAAGCAACCCCATCTCCAAGATTTTATTAAATACTTCCATTGTTCCATTAGCCTGCGTATGGTAGGGATGACTCTTATGATGTTGAATAAAACATTCTTTAGTAAGGGTCGTTATAGTTTTACTGAGAAAGTGGGCTCCTTGGTAATTATTCAAGATCCGAGGAAAACCAAACCTGGTAATAACATTCTCAAAAATAAACCGTCCTGCGGTGGTCATAGAACGATCCTGAAAAGGCTTTGCTTCAGACCAATGAGTCAGGTAGTCAATTGTAGTAATTATGAATCTGTCCTTTGAGTTCTTAGCTGGAGAATTTATCAGACTGGGGAAATCAACAACCCATTTTTCAAAATCTTATAGTGTGAAAATAGGGTGTAGAGGCAACTCATCACGGCACAATGATTTTCCCACTCTCTCACATATATCATAGGACCAAGCATATTCCTTAGAATATTTAAACATTATAGGCCACCATAGTTCTGCCTACAAGATATTTCTCATGGTTTCCTTTCCGCCAACGTGTCCTCTTGTAACTCCACTGTGACATTCCCATATAATATCATGTATTTCATGGTCAAGCACACAATGCCACAATATATTATAAAATCCCAATTTGTAGAGTTGGCCCACAATCAGTTGATAATATGTTGCACAAACCACTAGGTTCCTCTTTTGTGTTGAAGAATATATTTCTGGCATAGTACCAGTAGTCAAGCATAGGGAAATGTTTGACAAATAATCAGGACTGGCCTCAATACGAAAAAAAATTGCATCTGGGAGTTGGTCATCTATAGGTCCACCACTTTCTCCAGACTCTAGGTGAGACAAGTGATATGGCCCAATATTTAACTTGTCAAGATTAACAACAACCTCAAAAGAAAACTCCTGAAACAATAGCGACCACCTACAAATGCGACCTTCTAGCACAGGTTTGTTCACCAAATACTTCAAAGAAGAATGGTTAGTAAAAAACTTAAAATGACTTCCAAGAAAATAATTCCTAAACTTTTGTAATGTACACACCATACCCAAACCTTCCCTTTGGGTTGTGGTGTAGTTGTGTTTATCTTGGGAAATTTTGTTATTGGTGAATTATATAGGATGGTCCAAGTTTTATTCCCTTGGTTGCGCAAGAATAGCATTGACCGCAACTGCAGAGGCATCGATATGTACATGAAATTCAATTTTCCAGTTAGGATAAGTCAGAATGGGTGCAGTGTTTAACTTCTCTTTCAGTAGGTCAAATTATTTATCATAGTTCTAAGTACAATGAAATTCCATATATTTCTTCAGTAGTTGTTCCAATGGTGCGGTTATGCTCACGTGACCCTAGATAAATTGACAGTAATATCTCGTATTTCCCATAATCATCCGCAGTTGTTTCACAGTGTTGGTAGGAGTGATCGACCAACACTCCCTCTCTACAAACAATATGACCTAGAATATTCTCGAAGGGTACACAAAAAATACACTTTATCATATTAAGGGAAATCTATAGTTGTTTACAGCGGTCTAACATCAACCGTAATAGACCAATGTGCTCTTTAAGAAACTTGTGAATGAAATTGTGGAACGTTGCAATGACTATCCAAGAAAACACTGTTGAGGAATCCTTAAGCCCAAAAGGTAGCATTATGTGCAAATTGTCCCCACTCAGTAGTGAAAGTAGTCTTCTTATTATCATCCCTGGCAATTCAAACTCGGTGATATCCAAAGAACCCATCTATAAAGGAATATGTCTCCTTTCCCTCTACTTGATCCAGTACCTCATCGCTAAAGGGGGTGGAAAATGGGTCATATACACAAGTAGCATTCAAGATTCTGTAATCCACACAAACTCATATATCATATGTACCTTTCTTAGTTTATATCATGATAGGACTAATCCATTCAGCCTTATTGACAGGGAAAATCATCCCAGTTGTGAGCAGTCTGTCAATTTCCTTCTTCACTTTATTTCTCTTTAACTCAAGGATTAAGATGATAGAGCCTATGCTTGACTTTTGTTGATCCGGGCCTTAACTCTATCCTCGTCTCCTCTAAATATCACTTAATACCTTTTGATTCTGAAAAATTGTAGGAAACAGATCCTCATATCCCCGCAACAGAGCATCTATCTCTATCACAGTTTTTTCATCCCAATAGTCTCCAATGGATGCTAGCTTAGGATGCTCATCAGTTCATATATTGAATTTCCACAACTTCAATGGTTTGGTATAGGAACTATGGACATCATTTAAGATAGTATCTTTAACCTACCTAGACCCTCTAGACTCCTTAAATGTCAGATGTCTAAGGTCCTAAGATCATCGGGATCTTCTCAGTCTCTATCAACAGTAAGACAGATCATAAGTAGTTGAGAAGAGGATGGGTAAATACTATGATGAATGTATCCTAACTCATGGATCCTCGCCCGAATCACTCACCCCTCATGCGCAAATGGTTTTACTCTACCATTTCAACCAAAGGAACCGATAACATTCCTTCCTCCACCAGTAAGATCTTCATTCACAACGGAATTTATCTCAGTAATTTCCCTTGGGATTCCTCATAAAATAATGCTTCTGCCTTTGAGAATGACTAGTAATTTTCTGTGTAAAATTCAATGATGCATCCTTCAAGGGTAATTTGGACCCAAAATTCCACAGCTCGAAAAATATGGTGATGCAACTTGTGAAGAGCATTTAGCCGCTCAATAGTCCAATTGAATATTTTCTTGATGTGTTCTTTAAATTCCGCTGCTTCCTGCAACTATTTGAGCCACTGGTAGACCTCTTATTGGAATCATATCCAAAATAAATCATATTGATCATTGGTTGGTTTGGAATAAAAGACTATGTCCTTCAAAGGTTTCAAAAATTTTTGTTGTAGCTCATTTTATTGAAATATGAACTCATGACACCTTCTTTCCCACCATTTTTCAATGTCATCCTTAAATATGTGATGTTGCATCCTCTAAACAATCGCTCAGAGGTCAGGTCCCGACAACAAAACCATTTTCTGACGCAAAATTGGAGATCGAGGTTCTCAAAGGTTACCAACAAAGGTACCGTTGTAGTCTAGTTGTGTTGGAATATTCAACCTTCCACAAGGGAAGGAGGTCTCACTCGAATCACTACCGATACTTATGTGATAAAGCGAGTTAAAGAGGAAAAATCATCTATCCCAGTGCATTACAGTACAATTTCATACTTAAAGGTGAATATATTGTAACATTGAAAGGCTTAGACCAGTAAAATCATTAAACAATCCATGTTGTGCAACATTAAAGTAAATACATACATTACAGAAGTTGTTTAAACAACAACACAACTAGAAATTACGTAGAACAGTAAAAATTACACTGGAAAGAAACCATGCATCCATTGACATATTGACAAATTTTTGGGTTCCCAAATAATCTAGCATATATTATCTTATCACAACTAATCATACATGGAATACATTCCTTTCTATCAAGACTTATACAAATGAATTGGTAATGAGATACCTAATCTCAACTTTGAAACTTTGCATAGTTTTAGTTTTCCTCAATAATGCTCAATAACAACAAAACCCAAAAACCCCACAACAACAAGACAACAACAACAAAACCAATGGAAACACGGAACAAAAACTTACAACAGAACCCAAACCCATTACATAACTCAACGCTTTATAAATTTTCCATGGGGATTATTGGCTTCTTGATTATATTGTTACACTTTCTTGATTCTACGTCCTTCTGGCATGCCCTCGAACATTCCAAATATTTTTCATTGTTTTTCACAGATGACTCATCACTCTTTTTCCTTGATGGTGCAGTGATAGTTATCTTTCCACCACTTGGATCCAATGCGGGTGTGATATATTGTTTTACAAAACCTTTATACATTCACAAAACTTGGCATTCTTCAAACAAAGGGCCCAACACTCCCTCTGAACCTCTTGACCTCCTCTGAAGTCTAATCTCCTCTGAGCTATCATAGGAGGCTACTTCTCCCTATTGGATCTTGAGGGATGACTCCCTCTGAATTTTGTCTCCCTCTGAGTTGGAACTACTGGTGGGGATACTGCCTCATCACTGGTGGAGATACCTTCTCCCTCTGTACCTCTACTATTGTTCGAGCCACCTGCCTCACCACTAGTGGATATACATGCTCCTCCTCATCTATCTCTCTACTCTTGTTGTTCATAAAACACATAGGTTGGCCCCTTAGCTTATATAGGTTTCCCTCCCTAACTCCAAGAATCACTGATGATCTGAATCTATATCATCTAGGCACAAACAATACCTGTTTATCTCAAAATAATATGTGGTACCTCTTTCTCTCAATCTCCAATATTGAGAGAAAACTCCTCCCAAGTTCTCACACCCATAACACATTTGACACCCTCAACAACTCTCCTATATTAAATTGGAACGATATTGTACTGGACCCTCGTACTACATGTTTGGCTCCCATGCCAATCTCCACACACAAGTCTAATTCAACCTCTGTGAAAGTGTCAAATAGCTTTCTAGCACCTGTCATGTGGAAATATGCTCCTTTATCCACCAACCAAGCCCCCTACTGGAAATTGTACCTGAAAGGGTGGAGACCAACAAGATCTCCCTATAGAACCTATTTTCAATATCATCAACCTTTGTTTCTAATTCATGTTTCCTTCTTCCCCTTCCCCTCTGGTGTGGACACTGTGATGCACAGTTCCCAAATTCATGACACTCAAAACATTTGATCCTACTAAGATCCTTATTTTGTATCAGTTCTGGAGATGCTTCTCTCTCAAAAGAATCCCTTCTTCCTGGAGAACTTATTCTTCCTAGAGAACCTCTTCTTCCCTTCCTAGTGTGGGATACAAGGGCCTAGTTCTCATCACTGCTACTCTTCACCATACCATCCATATCATCCCTAGAAACCAATTGAGTCTCCTCCTAGATATAATTAGTCCATAATATATCAAATTATGTTAACTTGTTTCGTGCATAGATCCCCTACACAAATGTTTCCCAATACTTGGTAAGACCTCTCAATGCCACATTCACCAACTCAACATCCTCCACCTTATCACTGATGGCCACAAGCAGATCTCAAATCTGTGTAATCTTCATAATATATTTCACAATCGTGTCCTCACTGGACATATTGACAACTTGAAGTTGATGCTTCAAATGCAACTTCCATCATGTATTCCCATTTTGGTATAGACCTACCATAGAATCATACATCTCCTTGGAATATGTCTTCTCAAAAATGTGAGGGATTAAGTGATCCTTCACGGATTCTAACAACACTCGCTTGGACTTCACTTCCCTCTTCTTGTGGAATGCCAAATATACTAGATCAGTCGGACTAGAGACCACATCCTCAACATACTCTTTGAGTTCATTATCCTCCAACAAGATCAGAACACTATCCTTCCAATCTGAAATTTTGTTTCCCCTTCCAACCTGTCCTCAAGCTTCAATGTGTTCACCATCTTGTCCTACCGAGAAAAAAACAAGAAATTTGCAACCAACTATAGCAGTTATGTGTCTCAAATATGATACCCTTCTCTTCAAATCCGAAGCTCTGATTCCATGTCAATTTTCACATGCAACTCTATGTGACTAATATTCAGATCTGAAAATTGCTTCCTAGTGATCTAACAGTGAAACCATAGTTGTTATCACATAACAATTTTACACTGAAAATTATTGACTGAAATTATATGGAGTGGAAACAAAAAAGATCAGAGATGAATCATCAACACATATGAGACACAATATTTTTGTTATTTTAACCTTATAAAAATAATAAATATTGAGGGAAAAAACATCCCTCCCATCAAACAAAAATATCACCAAATATGAAGACAAAATTGTCCTCTCAGCCAATACAATTTCACCAAAATCTAAGAACAACCTTGTCCTCCAATAACCATACAAATAAAAAAACCAAACCTCAACAAACATCTTGTAAATATCTTATTCCCACAAATATATTGTAGGACACCTATACGACCTGTTGACATCACATGTCAGCATGTACGAGCCTACACCTACCCAGAAAAATATGTACGGATGTATGTGACTATTCACACTGCAACCTGCATATGTATGTGATTGTTCCCACAACAACCCATGTATGTATGTGATTGTTCCCACTGCAACCTATGTACATACATGATTGTTCCTACTAAAACCCACATACGTATGTGATTGTTCCCACTAAAACCCACGTACATGCACAAAAACATGTCAGACACTTTTGTACGATTCACTCCACTCGTACAGTTTCTTCCTTCTGTGACTGTTTCTCTCTCCCACATGTGTGGTTTTATTTTCCCTGCCAATAATAGAAAATAGAGAGTCCTCAACCCTAGGCCATATTTTCCACCATGCATAATTTCCCTTTGTTGAAAATCGCCAAGTCTCCTCATACAAGTACAAACTCACTTATGCCAACTCCATCCTTACATTATCTGACAAAATGTCACAATAACCTCTCTCCTTTATATACAAGTCCAATGAGTGATTTTAGGCACCCTTTCTAAACTCAAAAATTAATTAGAATATTTCATTCCTCTTTGTGGGTATGACACCCCATCACAAGCCCACAAAGCCCATAAACTTTCCCATTAGTCCCTAGCCTTGTTCCAGGACCAATTTCACTGAAATGAAAGGCTAATTTGGTTCCAAAGAAGATTCCCACATGCCTGACACCCTGACCTCTTGTGGGAATACCTCCTGAAGCTACAATAAAAAACATTATAGTCCAATGAAATCAACAATTCATCGATCTAATTCATGGTTAGAGTTTTATGGTGAGTTACAACTTACTTGGAAAATTATATGCATAATTCATGGACATTGAATTTATCAATCAGGGAGCTCATAAAGTTAGAGGTGTAAGCACAGGAAATGCGGGATCAGAGGCTCTAATCTATCCTACGCCAGCGACAATCCAAATAAACCAAGCAAGTTGAAGAAAAACAAGTTGCAGGAAATAAACGTTAGAAATATATCATTGGAATGTGAGACAATAAGTGTTATGAAGGATTAGGGTTATAATATTTCATATACAGATGTTCATGTAAATTCACGTGTGTAGCTTGCTAATATGTATTAATCCTTGAATGATTCTTCCTATAGTAGCTTCTTTTGTTGCGTGAAATGAAAGAAGGAAAATGAAAATTAACACCAAGGAGATCATCACTAGGTTGTGGAACAACTAACATTATAAAGGTTCTAAGTTGAAATATTTTACACAAAGGCGTTCATGTGACTTTGCAGAAGTAGCTTATTAGTGTCTTTAACCTTCAATTATATTCTTGTAGTGGATCCACGCTTATTCTGGAGGAAAACAAATCAATATAAAACAAACTTTGGAGATTAGTCTTGAAAAGAAATACACCCAAAAATATAAACGAAGGATAGAATAAAACTTAGATATGTGTTGATATGGAGTTAGTACGTTTTGTCCGTTGTTATTTTTATATGGTTGTTATTTTTATATGAATGAGATCACCTTACAACAATAATTCCTTTAACACTACATGACAACATAACAATATAAATAACAATTTATAACATATACATATAACAAAACAAGGAGTCACTACATGACATAAAAATTTATAACATTAAGTATGAGATATTATATAACAAAATGATAAAACAGTAAACTAATGTACATTATCACAAACAAAACATAACAATTTATAATAGTAGGTATGAGATATTATATAACAAAATGATATACATGTAATTAAAACAATAAACTAATATA
>ML777799.1:937783-951325 GCA_009831015.1 Picea engelmannii | reverse complement strand
CCCCCCCCCCTCTTAGTTGTCCAACATATGTTGCTTTCGATAACCTGGGCATAATGAAGGAAAACAATGTTATATTTATTCATTAAAAACAATTAAGAGGCATATATAAATTAATTTATAATTTAACAAAAATAACAAACAACACATATACCTTGAAATAGAACATATAATAACAAATAACACACATACATGTCTACTTACCTATGGTCACTCAAGTATACCATTAGGATCACTTATAATACTAATGGTCTCCATTAACTTATCATACTTAGAGTAATGCATGAAGTATCATAGCTTTGATGAGTTCTTCCTTGGCATTGTTTGTAGTTGGAGGTTTGTGCCAACAACTAAGTTTGTATAGTTGTATCTTGATTCACCTGGTCTATAATCTTGTACATAACCACCTTAATTTTGTGTTCTTTCATATTATGTCATACATTATCCTTTAATAAACATCAACCCACTCGGAAATTGAATTCCTTCGAAGTGTGTTATTGAGACAATGAGGGTCTTATTTCCCTCTAAGAAATGTTCCAACCAATAGTCAGTGCCCCATTCATTACCTTTTCGAGAAACCACTATGTAAATGTGTCCTAAAAAAATGGAGTTCCAACATGTGATTCCACTAAATCAACAAAGTGTAATATATTCATGCTAATTAATCAAAATTCATAGAATATTCACTGAACCCGGGTGTACGAGATCTGAGACATGATCATAATCTAGTGAAATAGTTGATTGGTCCTCCTCTAATTGGGATAATTCAATATTTATACATTGACCAATAGGGAGTGATACACAATCCCATATATCAACCCATTATGTGGATTCACAAGCATCCCATTCGCTACTACTACATGGACCATAAAAGAAAGAAAGTTTTCTTATCTATATTTCAACTATAACATTGTCTGATGTTCAAACTAAATGAAATCCACAAGTGCCCCAGATTGTTTTTCATGCATATGTATGTGATTGATATACATTGACCACCTCCCAAAAATATATTTCCACATGTCCTTTCCTTGTTGATTTCCCTCTGCCATTATTGAAGAACAAAATTCAAAAATAGATTTTTCATATTGAATGAGAGATATAGTTGCAAACTTCATTTCTTATATGTGTAATGTGGCTTTGATGCACATGCCTACTTCATAATTCCCCATTTCCCATGCAGAGTCTCTAAATAGTTCCAAATATGTGGTTCATTTTATTTTTTGTTCAACACACACAACCATTATAATACACAGGCATTTTTTAACTGGGCCATGCAACCATCTGACCAAATCTAGTGTTGATCCATCTATATATTATTCTCCTTCAAGTGGTTGTAGAACAACTAAAATAATTTTTTTGCATAAGCTAAGTCATGGCACCTGTTATCACCCTATAAGTTATAGGATCAACTGGTGACTGGGATATTATCTGTCTCTAGTGTTTTTTGTTGACAAATGATTTTTCATTCTGCAAATAATTTGAAAAAGAAAAAGAAAAAAGAAAAGAAAATGAAAAGAAAAGAAAAGAGGGCATAAAAGAATTTCAATAAAAGCCCCATGCAATAATAGTAACTTGGTCCATACCTTTCAAGCATGGCCAAGTTCTTTTTAAATTGATATTGATAGGGTAGTGAATGAGTTTGGCTAAACAGTTTAATCTTAGCCAAAGTGTCTAGGTTAGATTAGTGAATAAATCTGGCCAGACTGTCTAATCTTGGTCAGATAGCCCCAGGGTAGAGTAATTTCTTAACCCAACAGTCTAATCTGGGTTAATTGTCATAGGAAGCTAGGTCAGAATATAGGCTAGTTTCTTTGTTGCTTCATTTCAATAAGAACCAGTTTGATGATCAATGTTGCACCATGATTTGGATACCTAAAATGTTGTTCGACTAACCCCTTGGTGGTGTAGACATGAAAAGCCTTGGAGAAAAACCCATAAAAAATCACTTATCCTAAGTTTTCTATGTGCATGTATTTTCCGCGCCCTCACTTATGCTCCGATCATGTATCAATGGTCCAGATGATCGCGCTCAGATCTACAGTGGACAGGTTTTTTCAGACCCCCCCGACCATTCTATCTTTAATGGAGGGGGGGGTCCGGAATCGCTGATAAGACCCGCACGAATCTGGACGGCTCAGGATCAAGCGTGCAAATCTACGATCAATGTTGGATTCCGGACCCCCCGGTCCATTCTTCCTTTAATGGAGGGGGGTGGGGGGTCCGGAATGTGTCATAAACAGAGTGCATAGATCCGTGGCTCAGAAGAAGGTGCGCAGATCAACGACCCAAGATGTATTTCGGACCCCCCCGACTAATCTTCCTTTAACTGAGGGGGGGGTCCGGAATGGTATTCTTCCTCTGGAGGGTCCCTCTTTATACGTGGCAATGATCTAATGGCCCCGAGTCCCATCATCTCCTACTATCTGACATACCTTCGTCACCTCTGGACGTCACCATCCACCTTTCCCAAAAAAGTCACGTCCCATAACTGTTGTCAGTCCTTCCCCCCATTCGCGCGTGGAAAGCCCCCTCACTATGACCCTTACCTCCAATTGATAGCCGCCATGTCACCCGTCTGTATCCCTCAGTCACCGTCACCCACCATCTCACAATCAAAGTGATCTGTTGGCCATTTATTACTGGATAACCTATTCGTTAACCAGCTGACCTGTCTCCGGTGCCCAACGGACACCCGTTTACTCAAAACCACCCTTACTTTTCCTATTTTCACCATTCACCCACTCATCGTACCAAATAAATTTACACTGTTGTCTCCTCCGTTACAGTCATTTTCCCCCACCAGCAGCCACCCGGCTAACGTTGTTTTTCTTGTAGGTACTATTGCAGTAATGGCGCCAAAGTCCAAACAAGTAGAAGGAGAGGAGAATCTGTTTCTCCCGCCTCCTGTCAACCTTGACAGGATCCCACTGGTCGAAAAAGACCGATTAATCGCAGATACAAAGTGCGATTTTGATTTCGCAGACCTTCAGTCGTGGATCAAGGAAGTCTTCCTGGACCAGAGTGATGAAATCGGACTCTGGGAGTCCAACTTACCCCTTTACCTTTTCCCCCAGATCCACCCTTTTCCAGAGTTTTCTCTCAAGTTCCAAGCCCACTACATCCCCGAGCAAAGAGTCTTCATCTCCTCGTCCGAAGAGATCTGTTTCCTCATCATGCCAGAATCTATCGACCAGATGATGCAAATCCCCCGAGTCGAATCTGCATCACCTTTCAACCTGGAAATTCTTACAGAATTATACCAGAAAATGACTTTCCCTCAAAGGGCTCAAATATTCGATATTTTCCTTACCCCATCCGCTCAATTTCCCTCCACAAATCCTCCTTATCCTTCCTCCATGTTCTCGACTAAATGAAATCAGATCATCTCATCCCTTTGTGCTTTGTTAGGATACTATTCTGATCAGTGGGTAGATGAACCCATTCTGGGTTTTCTATCCATTTTCTTTACCGATGAAAAGCCCACCACCCAGTTTGACTTCAGCACATTCCTGGCGAACAATATTCATGAATAGTTCGCGAATTTCTCCACGGAAGGCATGTTCCGATATTCATCCATACTGGCGTACTTGTTCATCTTCTTCCAAGTGGAAAAAAAAAAATTTCCATTCAGAATATGGATGGAGATGGTAGAGCCCAGGCAATGACAGCATGGACCTCCTTGCTCAAGCACAACTCCACAGAGTTCAGCTTCAAGGAGTCCATTGATCAATTCTACCACCCTGTGGTAAGTATGCTTAGCGGCAGGCCCGGGCCTCGAATAAATGATGAATTTCAGAGGATCTTGCATCTCTCGGATAACACAAAGACGGGGGATTGGTATTTGTACCAAGATTACACCGATATCAAAGTATACAGGTGCGAGTTGGCACTGTATAAGCTGCCCAAGTATCTGCCTGTCAAAATTTTTGCTTTGGAATATATAAGGCAGATAATAAATTCCGATGATATCCATTTTGTGTCACTGAAGAAAAAGCAACAGCTTAGAATCAAGGGGCAGATTGGCTCCTTCATCTGCAACAATCGTGGTGTTGGGGAAGAAGCAAACAGGATGTTGAGGGAAATGAAGTTCTTCATGAGCTTCCCATGGCATTACGATCCATGTGGGATCATGTCCGAGATGAGAGTAAAAAACAAGAACATTCCATATGTTCATGAAGCTAGGCCTGAAGTTGAAAAATTTGCAAACCAGACAGTATGGGAGCCTAACACATTGGTTGAAGTAGAACAGCAGGATCCCCCGGCCACTGTGTCACAAACAACCATGCCACAGGTCCCGAAAGAGAAAAGGCCTAGGCAAGATTTATTTTTGCATGTCACGGAGGTATCGTCAGAAGAATTCCAGCTGCATACCAAGAGGCCTAAGACTTTTGCAGTTCTTGGCCCGACCAGGGAAAAAGAAGCCCCGTCTACTACAGTGACCAAAGTTGATAGGCCACCCTTCGGTTCGAGCCTCCATAAGGTCATAACCTCAGCATTGTTGGAAAAATCTGTAGATTCTCCATTCACCACCCAGCCATACAAGGTGGGACCGAAACTGAGTATCTTCGAAAAGTATGAGTTGATCAAGAAAATAAACCAGACCCTGACCAGCAGTACTTGCACCCAGTTCTGGAAGAAGACGTCGACTGCGCAACATAGGTTGCTAACGGCATTCGACACCGAGAAGGACAGAATGCATATGGCATTCCTCCAGGCACAGGTACCAGATCCAAAAGTGATCACTGACTATAAAAGGGCCACCTTTGAATTCCAAACGAAGGACGTGCATCTGACCGATCAGATGGATCTGCACAAGCAGACAGGGGAAATTGTCTTTTACACTTTGGCGCATGCTTCCACTACTGCGTCCAAACTACAAGTGTCCCTGAACAATGTTCAAACACAACTGAAGTTGGAGAAGATATCGTCCTTTGCCAAGGACAACAGGATCAAGACTTTGGAGGAACTGGTCCTCAAGATCGGTTACGATCCTGCGAACGTGAAAGAATCTGAGGAGATGATTAAGAAGAAGAATTTTGACATAGCCTCCTTAAGGAAATAGTTGAAACTCTTGCCCACAGAGGATTCGCAGGCGAAGGAGAGAAAGACGAAATGCTCAAGTTGCTCATGGAGTAGAATGCACAGCTTAAGGAAATGGAAGTTGATATGGAGAAGCTATTAAAAGAGAAATAGCAACTGAAGCCAATGGAAGTCATTCCATTGAGTACTATTCCAATTTCAGGAGTGAGCACAGCATCAGTGACAGAAGTCCCATCCGCGACTCCATTGACATCCCTGGAAAAGACAGTCGACCTGGCTAAGTCTATGGAAAAGATGAACCTATAGGAAACAGAGATCAACAGGCTCAAAAAGGAGATGGAGAACCTTCAGGAACTCAAATCTTCCTTTCAGACCAGCCTCTCCAAGGAAAAGCAGATGAAAGATCATCTCAAACAGGAGTTACAACAGCTCTGGAAGCAAACAGTGGCAGGAAAAACTTTGGTCGAGGTTAAAGAAAGTGTATGGACAGACATCACCAAGTCCATGAACGAGATATGGCCCATGATACAGATAATGTTTGAGTAGAATGAATTGGTAGAGAGAAGCAAACAGGCCATCGAGAAGATCAGAGTATAATTGGGGGACATGCCAACACAGGCGAACGAGATCATCAAGTTCCTAAATTCTAAGACCAGGGAAGAGCTAGAAGAGATGAAAATTGAAAACAGAATAGAAACCATCCTTGAGGTTAAAAGAGTTTTGACCAAGGGAGGATTAATGCTTCAGCTGGAAGAAAAGGTTCAGGGCATGGACCTGGGGGTACAAAGATTATTTAGTAAGATTGAGGCTCTACAGAAGAAAGGTCTTCCTGGTCTGAAGGTAATCAATGATAAATTGATGACACTCCCAAATTACAAGAAGAGATTGGCCGATGTGGCTAAGGACAGTTCAAAGTTTGCAGGAATTCAAGGGAGCATCACTGGCAAGGAATTTCTAGATGCCCTTCAGTGGGACATCAGTATCCAACATGAGATTCGATACATCTTCCTCACCAAGCCTACCTTCGCCAAGTACACATAAATGGACGAAGTGTATCGAAGGCTACTCAAAGTCAACGTGCCCAGTCATCTTCGATGGGAGGAACTCTGTGACCTGATCGAGTAGCAGATGAGTTGTCCCAGTCCAGTCATTTGTCCATTCATATGAGGTCATGAAAAGGCTTCATCAACGACCCACCCAGCAATCAGCATGCAGTTACACCACATCATCAAGCAGTTCCTAGATTTATGCAATTTGTTAAGTTAGTTAGGCTAAAAATATATTAGGCACGTCTTGGTCATTAATGACAGGATTGTTTGTAATTTGAGTTATAAATACTTCATCTTTTGAAGTATTTGAGGTTGTTGATCTTCACACCCTGAAGCTATCAGACTGTAATATTTTTGAAGAGATCTTCCATTAATAAAAAGGAGACACTTTTACAGGATTCTTGTGTGTATTCACTGGTGATGTTTTTCTCTCTAAGTTGAATGTTATTCTCGCTTTGTTATCATATTGTTTTCTGAATCTAATCTTTAGAAGTAACGAATGTTGCAGGATTTATCTCGTATACCCTGTTTCTGACTCGAAAGATTTTAGTGTTTTATCTTCTTGTGTTTTCAATAAAGAAATTCTTAACTGCTTCTTTGTTGAAATTATCTTTCTCATCTTTTCTGCTATTCATCATTTATGCTATTTAAGAATCTAGTGATTATATTATCTCGCCCTGTGAAAGTTTTTTCTTTGCGTTTCTGGTTCGTATTTCATATTTTATAAAAAACACAGACCCCATAGCCCAATGGATGTGTAGATTGTCTCAACCAACTCGACAAACACTACGACAACAAAAATTGGCCTATTTATTTACCTAGCCTAATATTTAAAATTTGAACCATAGCTAAATCATATAGAGAGATCCCTCTCTGAAGTTGGAAGGGCTAGAGCCCAGCTTCAAAAGCGGTTGGATAAAGTTACCTTAGTGGATTTCTTCTGCTATCAACCTCTAGGAAATTTACCAAGTGCTAACATAGTGGCGACTTCACTGGGGAACGAACATAACTAAAAGTTTATAACTTTCACGTTTTCTTTTCCTAGAAGAAATTTTGTTCCTGAGATATTGAAGTTTGTTCCTGAAATATTGCAAAATTGAGAAGAAAGTAATGTTTAGAGGTTGATTAAAATTTGTACATACTATTTTCGGACTCATAAAACTAAAAAGTATATATATATATATAAATCAAAAAAGAAATATGGCTCCCAAGAAAGTTTATACTCGATCTCATCCATACCCAGAACCTGCGATAGTGACGGATGACCCAGAACAGTTGCTCAAGAAAAATACCATAGCTGAAGGCTCAGTGAATCATACTCCCTTTCATAAGTCCCTTTCATTTTCAAGGGAACCCGTTACCTTTCAAAACCCTGACTTTGGCACCTTTTCCCAACAAATCCTGGTTAGAACACGGTCCGATAGTTTTGTGACTGGAATCATTTTCGACCCAACCATTTTGCAACCCCAAACCCCTGAAGTTCTATCTCCCACTGCTAAACCAAAAACCACTCCCTCGGTGCTATCCAGTCCCTCCTCGTCCTCGTCTCTAGCCACAACCTCACCGATCATCCAGTTTGTTATCCCACCTCCTCCACCCATCATGGCAGCTAGATATGCTCCCTTGGTGTTGGCTACGCCTCTTCATGACATGCCCCAAGACTATCAAACGAGACTTCCACAGTTCGATGCAACAGGACCTTTAAATGCCCAACAACACGTTGATAAAATGAATGATTATTTTGATCTGCATGAAGTAGATGAGGCTGACGTTCAAATAAGATTGGTTGCCCAAAGTTTGACAGGTGAAGTTAAAAAAAGTTATAAATGTTTATGTGTTTCCTCCATCCTTGACCTTACCGCATTCCAAAGGAGTTTTCTAGACAGATGGGAGGTAAAGAAAAACCCTCTCCAAATATTGTCAGAATACGAAAATATTAGAAGAAATCAAGGTGAGACAATACAACATTACTACACACGTTTCAATAACCTGTACAACGCAATCCCATCTGAAATCAAACCTCCACAAGGCTTGGCATTGATAAAATTCCCTGATGGTTTTGACGTCGTGTAACACCCTGTTTCCCCCAGCTTGTAAATATAAATGGACTGGCCAAGAACTATGGAAAACTCATAAATGTGAATATGTGATGTAAATGGACCTTGAGGAAAAGGTCAATGAATGTGAATAACATTTTGAATTTATTGCAAGACTGCTGAGAGGGGATGTGTACAAAAAGCGACCACGATGGTAGTGGAAGGCACCTGGAAAGGTGGCGTTAACTTCCACCGAGAATTAATACCGTATTTGGACTCCACTGTCTCGGAGAACCAAAAGCGGCTTGCTGGCCCTGAATTAAATGTCTCGCAGGCTGGTAGGTAGATGGTTTAATGAGGGATGGGAGGTGAACTTCCCATCCATAGAGCCATCGGGCCTGATCAGTGCGAGGGTAATCACGCCACACGCAACCTCGCAAGAGGATAAGGCATGGGGTAGAAGCGATTGCGGGGGGCAGACGCGAGGGGAGAACTCTGGAAATATGCAGAGTGAGTGATAGCAGAGAGGAAGGATTGCAACCTTCGCTCCTGGACACTGGAAAACAGAGACGCAGTCTCACAGCATCGTGGTCTCAGCTCGGGGGTGGCTAGTGGTAAATCCACTGGGAGTCGCTAAGCCTACGGTTGGGTGGAAACGAGCACCCCTCTCAGCAGTTGCTTGACCCCTGGTGTTATCTCTGATAAGTGTTTTGCCTCTGGCATCTTGAAATATATATATATGATTATTCTGATAATTATGCTTGTAAGCTGTGAAACTGTGAATGATTTCTTTATAAGAATGACTATATGGTGTTTGGATCAGTACTAGTAGTAGTATATTTATATGGAAAGACTACGTATGGTTTATGTCCTCATGAATTCGTTATTTGTGTGCGTACTGTTCCAATTCAGACTTCATGCCTAGCTCTTGGGAGGACGAAATCCTTATATACCTCAGGTAGTAACCTGAGTAACTCTCTCCATATAATTACCTTCCTTGAAAAGACCATCAAGAACTGGGAAGGCGGTTGTGAAGGCGTAAGGCCTTAGTAACCCTGCATAAGGAGGAACGATCCTCTTGAAAACCGAGAAGACAGCATAAGGATGAAGTAATGAATCGACAGATGAGATCTCGTCGGGAGATCTGTGGTCTCTCAGAGTCAGATCGGAGGAAGGAGATGGAAAGTTAAGTACATTAACCTTATAGGTATCAATCGACGGACGAGATTTCGTCGGGGAATTTGCGGTCACCCACGACGGTTAGATTAGTAGGAGAAATTAAGGCGTTAAATGCCTTACCACTTGGTTTTCCGGTGTCTTCGTGGGTAGCGAAGAGTTTAGGACCGTAGATCCCCAAGGTTCATGAGAGTATCTGGACCGTGGATCTTTTCCACGCCCAGGGATTCATAGAAGAATGCATGGGTAGGAACACTTATGAGCCGTCAGATCTCAGTAGAAAAACCCGACAGTCGTTGGATCTGTCAGGAGTTACCCGAAGGTTAAGACTCCAGTGTATTAGGGGTGAAAACCCCAGGACGGATATGAGTCGTTCGATTGATGGGGGCCACGTGTCGTGAGATCTCCCATTTCGGGAAATCAGGAATCGCGGAATCGGGATTCCTGTTGACAAGAGTTTAGGATTTTCCATGGTGAAAACCCCGGGACGGATCTAAGACGTCTGATTGATGGAGGCCACGCGTCGTGAGATATCCCATTTCGGGGAATCAAAAATCGCGAGATCGGGAGTCCTGGCAACAAGGGATCGAGATTTTCCTGGGTGGAAACCCCGGAGCAGTGGTGGACCGTCTGATTTAAGGAGATGATGTGTTGAGAGATTACCCGTTTCGGGGATCGGGGATTTGGGAATTCCGCTGACAAAAACTTGGGTTCTTGCCTTGACAAATCCCGATCCATAAGGTCGAGACAATAGCATGTGGCTAAGTCCCGATGGATGGACAAGATTTCTTTGGGAAATCTCAGGGTCCGTAACGACCGTCCGATGTGAGGAATAGATGCCAGTTTTACGCTGGGGCACAAGCGCGCATTATGGTAAGCAGTGAACAGATCTGGATGGCCAGAGTCCACCCACCCAGATCTACTATTTAGGATGCATTCTGGAGCCCCCTTTCCATTCTACCTTTAATGGTGGGGGGGGGGGGTCCATAATTGGACGCGCAACTCTCGAACGATCGAGATTAACTCATCATGATCAACGGTGATCAGGTGGATTTTGGAGCCCCCTTGTTATTTTGTTTTTAATGGGGGGGGGTCCAGAATAGTGTGACATGTGAAGTAGGGCCCCTCCTGTCCTGTCGGCTATCGTGTCGCACTTTCCCCTCTGCCACCTGTACTCCACTTAACCGGGCGACCTGGCTCGTTCTCATTGGTTGTTCTCTAGCCCTGTTGGAATTTTTTCCAATTGGCCATTTTTTAACCCTGTAGGGATTCGTCCCTATGGGTCGGTCGTTATCCCTGTCAGGGTTTGGCAGTTGCAGAGTCGAACGATTTGACATTACTGTAGCATCGAGGCACGAAATACAAATAGGCATTGCGTTTAATAGAACCGTGATCATGACCCGCGATCACATGGGAACGGAGAGAGAGAGAAAAGAGCTAGCTTGCGTTAGGCCCCCGTGGATTTTTAGGGCTTTTGATTCGGCAGAAGACCAGAGAAATCCGATTTATGTAGTGGGTATGTGACAAAGTGGTATCATATCATGGTTACAACACTCGGCCTGATTGGCTCATAAATGAGTTGTGCATAAGCTCCGTTCGAATTACTCCTACAAAGAGAAACCCCCTAACGTAACTCTCTTGTCTAGGATTGAAAAACTTGGAAACGAGAACCCGACTGTGTATGCATGTGAAATAATTATAAACTATGCGTAGATTATAAAAATATATCTAACTCTTGACTAACAATCAGTGTTTGTCTTTTCACCTAAGCGGACGATCAGCCGCGGGAATTTATAGACACAGAGAATGGTGACTCACCAAGAGATGGGAGAAGGCTCCCACAATAGAGATGAAGAGTCTGATGAAAGAAAAGCGATAGGAACCCCTCCAGACCTAGCCAAGACTGTGAGGAGTCTCATGGTTGAGTTGCAAAGCTGCAAGGCCGACAATGAAAGGATGATGAAAGAACAAGAAAAGCAAACTGAAATTAATGCAGTGTTACTGCAAATCTTATCCGACCTACAGCGACAAATGCAGCATGAACCCGAAGTTCAGAAACATGGTCGTATCAGTGGCCATACTGAGAGGAGCACCTTAAGAAAGGTCCACCCCAGAGTTAAAGGACATGTGCCAGACGATTCCACTGAGAAGGAAGCTGGAGATTCAGAAGGCTTTTCCAGCAGCAGGACCAGTTCCTATTCTTGAAGAAAACAGAAGAAACAAAAGACTTCCAAGGGTCATAAATTTGAAGAATTCAGAAAGGCCAAACCTCCCTCCTTCGACGGTGAGATAAAGAAGGGAGAGGAAGCTGAGGCCTGGCTACTTGGACTGAAGAAATATTTCAGAGTCCATGATTTTTCAGATAATTTAAAGGCCCAAGTGGCCACTTTCAATTTTAACGGAAAGGCTTCCATCTGGTGGGAGGATCTTAAGAATATGAAAGGGGTCCGCGAGGAGGACCTATCTAGGAAACGGTTTGAGAAGTACTTCCAGAAGAAGTATTTGTCGGAAAGATATTTTAATGAGAAGGCTAAAGAGTTTTATGAACTCAAACTGGGACAACCTACTATAGAGGAATATGTCAACAAATTCCTTGACTTATTGAGATATGTACCCTACATCAAAGCAGAGAAGGTGAAGGCGCAACACTTCATCAGTGGGATACCCAAAGAATACCGGAAATGAATTGAATTTGACGAGCCAAAGACCTTAGAAGACACTATTCGAAAGGAAACATATTGTCATGAACAATATGGACATCGGGCAGAGTCTCGTGGAGACTGGAGACAAAAGAGTGGTTCGAGATTTCAGAAAAAGGGGATCAAATCCTCAGGATTTAAGAGCTACAAGAAGAACCCCAGAATG
The DNA here is from genome assembly GCA_009831015.1 of Picea engelmannii. Classification (NCBI taxonomy): domain Eukaryota; kingdom Viridiplantae; phylum Streptophyta; class Pinopsida; order Pinales; family Pinaceae; genus Picea; species Picea engelmannii. Next base: position 939,162 of record ML777799.1, on the reverse strand, counting down.
AACTTTCCAACCTGGGGTGTACTCCAACAGAACTTTCCATCATCAGACAAAAATAAAACTTTTGGACCTATACCAGTAAAGACTAACAACCCAAAGAAAGAACCTCTAAAATGTTGGGGTTGTGGAGAAGAGCATCTCCTGAGAGACTGTCCACACTGACAACAGAACAGTCAGAAAGTTTATAAAATTTAGGAAGCTACCACAGTCAATGATGTGGCAAGGAGTGTGCCACATATTTATGTAGCCTTGGATAATAACCAAGTTGACCACCAAGCTTCAGTGGTGGAAATAAAAGGTATGATTTTCAACCATCTGGTGTCTGTTTTGATTGACCCTGGTTCAAATTTGAGTTATATAGCCCCTAAAGTTGTTGATAAGTGTAAGCTACAGCCACGAAAACAAACTAAGCCATGGTTGGTACAGTTAGCCACTGGCACCAAAAGAAAGGTGGTAGAGGTCATACCAGCCTGCCAGTTAATGTTGGGTGAATTCCACACCCAAGCAACCCTTAATGTATTACCCCTGGGATCATACAATCTGTTGATTGGTATGGACTGGTTGGCCGCCCATAAAGCCAAATTAGACTATTACCATAAAATCTTGGAATGTGTGAGCAAAGAAGGAAAAAGGATAACCCTTCAAGGGATCCGAAAACCGGTCTCGGTGAGACAAATATCAGCCCTGCAAATGAGAAAGTATTGCCGAAAGGGATGTCCCCTATATGAAATACAGGTTTTGAAAACAATCGAAGGTGCTAAACCAAGCCCTAATGAACACCCTATCCTGAGAGAATACAGATATGTGTTTCCAGAAGAGGTACCGGGTCTACCTCCGAGAAGAGACATGGACTTCTCGATAGAGCTCGCACCAGGAGCGGTGTTGGTGTCTAGGACACCCTACCGGATGAGCACACCTGAGTTAGTGGAACTCAAATTACAATTGAAAGAAATGATGGATAAGGGTTATATTCGACCCAGCATGTCCCCATGGGGAGCACCAATCATGCTTGTGAAAAAGAAGGATGGCACCCTTAGACTGTGTATAGATTATAGACAACTTAATAAAGTAACCATAAAGAACAAGTACCCCTTGCCTAGGATTGATGATCTATTCAATCAGTTGGGAGGCGCGTCTATTTTCTCAAAGATTGACTTGAGGTCGGGATATCATCAAGTCCGAATCAAGGGTGAAGACATCCATAAAACCTCTTTCCAGACATGGTATGGTCATTATGAATTTGTGGTAGTGCCATTTGGGTTAACCAATGCCCCTGCCACTTTCATGTGCTTAATGAACAATGTACTCAGTAAATTTTTAGATAAATTTGTACTAGTCTTCATTGATGACATATTAATCTACTCTAAGAATAGAGAAGAACA
>ML777799.1:914185-926647 GCA_009831015.1 Picea engelmannii | reverse complement strand
AGACGAAGGACTTGACTCAAACAGAGAGGGGGAAAACTATTTCATTTTTTAACGAGCTTGACATAGAAACAAGAACTATGCTCGTAACCTTTGTTTCATTTTTTAACGAGGTTGCTACAAAGACGCAAAAACTATCCTCAAAAGTGGTTTCATTTTTTAACGAGCTTGAAATCAAAAAACCATGCTCAAATCCCTATGTTTCATTTTTTAACGAGGTTGCCACAGAGACGCAAAAACTATCCTCGAAAATCTAGGTTCAATCCCCAAACCTCTGTTTCATTTTTTAACGAGGTTTCTACAGAGACACAAACTAGCCTCGAAAATATAGGTTCTTCTTGATCATGGATTCCAAGAGGACAATGCTCTGGAATGACACCATATCAAGGGACAAAACTCAGTCAGGATAGTGGTAGTCATTTGAATTGGAAGGTCACAGCCAGCAAAATCCTCAAATATGGTTTCTATTGGTCCACCCTATTCATTGATGTACATCGTACAGTGATCGCATGTCATCAATGTCAGTTGTTTGAAGGAAAAAGGAAACTCCTTCCCCTCCCCCTGAAACCGATCTCAGTTGAAGCCCCTTTCCAGCAATGGAGATTGGACTTCATCGGAGAAATACACCCCCCTTCTTCAGGCCAACACAGGTGGATTCTCACTACCACCGATTATTTTACCAAATGGATCGAATAAGTACCCAGTAGGCAAGCCACTGACTCGGTTATTATCAAATTCCTTGAAAATAATATCTTGTCTCGCTTTGGATGTCCTAGAAAGATTATAACTGATAATGCAGTTGCTTTTTGGTCGAAGAAACTCATAGATTTCTGCAACCAGTATCACATTGGTTTGGGACATTCCACAGCTTACTAACCTTAGGGGAATGGGCTGGAAGAATCTTCAAACAAAACCTTGGTGAACATCATCAAGAAAACGTTACAGGAAAACAAGAAATCATGGAATAACAAGTTGGTTTTCGCATTGTGGGTTGACAGACTGACCACCAAAAGGTCAATCGGTATGTCACCATATTAGCTGGTCTATGGCACAGAAGCAGTTTTCCCTACCTCCTTAGGAGTCCCTGTCATGAAGTTGCTTCAAGATGTACAAGCCGAGCCAAATGACTCACAGTGAAGGATCAACCAGATGATCCATTTGCAGTAGTCTAGGGAACAAATTTTCAACAAGACTCAGGTAATCCAAGAAAACATCAAGAAGATCTTTGACAAAAGAACCAAGGAAGATGATTTTGATCTAGGAGATTTGGTGTTGAGATGGGATGCTAGAAATGAAGACAAGGGAAAGCATGGAAAATTTCACAGTCTGTGGAGAGGACCATACATGATTCAAGCATTCATGGGAAACAACACTTTCTTGCTAAACAACGTTGATGGGACAGATCTACCAGGAGGACCTGTAAATGGAAGAGTGTTGAAGCATTATGTGCCACCTCAGTAGAGACTCGAGTTTCACTCACCATTGTACATACCATTTTTATTTTTCGCCTGCATTTTCTAAGTGAATAACATAAGTCAAATGGTTGAAGCCCGAAGAGAAGGCCCTAAGCCGTTGACCACTGTTCTTCCAATTTTTGAGAATAAAACTAATCAATCAACGAAGGCTACTAGGAAGAAATTTTCATAATGACAGGAACCAGGATTCTTGGCACCTCACATGGAAAGTACCATCCCCAGGTGGATTCATTCTTATCACCCTATAAGTTATACGATCAACTGGTGACTGGGATACTATCTGTCTCTAGTGTTTTTTGTTGACAAATAATTTTTCATTCTACAAATAATTTGAAAAAGAAAAGAAAAGAGGGCATAAAAGAATTTCAATAAAATCCCCATGCAATAATAGTAACTTGATCCATACCTTTCAAGCATGGCCAAGTTCTTTTTAAATTGATGTTGATAGGGTAGTGAATGAGTTTGGCTAAACAGTTTAATATTATCCAAAGTGTCTAGGTTAGATTAGTGAATAAATCTGGCCAGACTGTCTAATCTTGGTCAGATAGCCCCAGGGTAGAATAATTTCTTAACCCAACAGTCTAATCTGGGTTAATTGTCATAGAAAGCTAGGTCAGAATATAAGCTAGTTGTTTTATTTCTTCATTTCAATAAGAACCAGTTTGATGATCAATGTTGCACCATGATTTGGATACCTAAAATGTTGTTCGAATAACCCCTTGGTGGTGTAGACATGAAAAGCCTTGGAGAAAAACCCCTAAAAAAGCACTTATCCTAAGTTTTCTATGCGCATGTATTTTTCGCGCCCTCACTTTTTCTCTGATCATGTATCAATGGTCCAGATGATCGCACTCAGATCTACAGTGGATAGGTTTTTCCAGACCCCCCCCGACCGTTCTATCTTTAACGGAGGGGGGGGTCCGATATCGTTGATAAGACCCGCGCACATCTAGATGACTCAGGATCAAGCGCGCAAATCTACGATCAATGTTGGATTACGGACCCCCCCATCCATTCTGCCTTTAATGGAGGGGGGGGTCAGGAATGTGTCATAAAAAGAGCGCATAGATCTGTGGCTCAGAAGCAAGCATGCAGGTCAATGGCCAAAGATGTATTTCGGACCCCCCGNGGGGGGGGGGGGGGGTCTGGAATGGTATTCTTCCTCCGGCGGGTCCCTCTTTATACGTGGAAATGATCTAATGGCCCCGAGTCCCATCATCTCCTACTATCTGACATACCTTCGTCACCTCTGGACGTCACCATCCACCTTTCCCGAAATAGTCACATCCCATAACTGATGTCAGTCCTTCCCCCCATTCGCTCGTGGCAAGCCCCCTCACTATGACCTTTACCTCCAATCGATAGCTGCCACGTCACCCGTCTGTATCCCTCAGTCACCGTCACCCGCCATCTCACAATCAAAGTGATCCGTTGGCCATTTATTACTAGATAACCTATCCGTTAACCAGCTGACCTGTCTCTCGTGCCCAATGGACACCCGTTTACTCAAAACCACCCTTACTTTTCCTATTTTCACCATTCACCCACTCATCGCACCAGAGAAATTTACACCATTGTCTCCTCCGTTACAGTCAGTTTCCCCCACCAGCAGCCACCCCAGTAACATTATTTTTCTTGCAGGTATTGTTGCAGTAATGGCGTCAAAGTCCAAACAAGCAAAAGGAGAGGAGAATCTGTTTCTCCCGCCTCCTGTCGACCTTGACAGGATCCCACTAGTCGACAAAGAACGATTAATCATAGATACAAAGTGCGATTTTGATTTCGCAGACCTTCATTCGTGGCTCAAGGAAGTCTTATTGGACCAGAGTGATGAAATCGGACTCTGGGAGTCCAACTTACCCCTTTACCTTTTCCCCCAGATCCACCCTTTTCCAGATTTCTCTCTCAAGTCCCAAGCCCACTACATTCCCGAACAAAGAGTCATCATCTCCTCATCCAAAGAGATCCTTTTCCTTATCACGCCAGAATCTATCGACCAGATGATGCAAATCCCCTGAGTCGACTCTGCGTCACCTTTCAACCTGGAAATTCTTACAGAATTATACCAGAAAATGACTTTCCCTCAAAGGGCTCAAATATTCGAGCTTTTGCTCCCCCCATCCGCTCAATTTCCCTCCACAAATCCTCCTTATCCTTCCTCCATGTTCTCGACTAAAGGAAATTAGATCATCTCATCCATTTGTTCTTTGTTAGGATACTATTCTGATCAGTGGGTAGATGAACCCATTCTGGGTTTTTTATCCATCTTCTCTACCGATGAAAAGCCCACCACCCAGTTTGACTTCAGCACATTCCTAGCGAACAATATTCACGAACAGTTCGTGAATTTCGCCACGGAAGGCATGTTCTGATACTCATCCATACTGGCGTACCTGTTCGTCTTCTTCCAAGTGGAAAAATTTGTTTTTTCCATGCAAAAGATGGATGGAGATGGTAGACCCTAGTCAATGACAGCATGGACCTCCTTGCTCAAGCACAACTCCATAGATTTCAGCTTCAAGGAGTTCATTGATCAATTCTACCACCCTGTGGTAAGTATGCTTAGCGACAGGCTCGAGCCTCGAATAAATGATGAAGTTCAGAGGATCATGCATCTCTCGGATAACACAAAGACGTGGGATTGGTATTTGTACCAAGATTACACCGATATCAGAGTATACGGGTGTGAGTTGGCACTGTATAAGTTGCCCAAGTATCTTCTTGTCAGAATTTTTTCTTTCGAATATATAAGGAAGATAATAAATTCTGATGATATCCATTTTGTGTCACTTAAGAAAAAGCAACAACTTAGAATCAAGGGGCAGATTGGCTCCTTCATCTGCAACAATCGAGGCATTGGGAAAGAAGAAGACAGGATGCTGAGGGAAATGAAGTTCTTCATGAGCTTCCCATGGCATTACGATCCATGTGGGATCATCTCCGAGATGAGAGTAAAAAACAAGAACATCCCATATGTTCATGAAGCTAGGCCTGAAGTTGAAAAAATTTCAAACCAGACAGTATGGGAGCCTAACACATTGGTCGAAGTAGAACAGCAGGATCCTTAGGCCACTGTGTCACAAACAACCATGCCACAGGTCCCGAAAGAGAAAAGGCCTAGGCAAGATTGATCTCTTCCTGTCATGGAGGTATCGTCAGAAGAATTCCAGTTGCATACCAAGAGGCCTAAGACTTTTGCAGTTCCTGGCCCGACCAGGGAAAATGAAGCCCCGTCTACTACAGTGACCAAAGTTGATAGGCCACCCTTCGGTTCTAGCCTCCATAAGGTCATAACCTCAGCATTGTCGAAAAAATCTGCAGATTCTCCATTGACCACCCAGCCAGGCAAGGTGGGACCGAAACTGAGTATCTTCGAAAAGTATGAGCTGATCAAGAAAAGGAACCAGACCCTGACCAACAGTACTTGCGCCCAGTTCTGGAAGCAGACGTCGACTGCACAACATAGGTTTCTATCGGCATTCGACACCGAAAAGGGAAGAATGCATATGGAATTCCTCCAAGCACAGGTACCAGATCCAAAGGTGATCACTGACTATAAAACAGCCACCTTCGAATTCCAGATGAAGGACATGTATCCGGCCGATCATATGGATCTGCACAAGAAGATAGGGGAAATTGTCTTTTACATGCTGGGGCATGCTTCCACTACTGCGTCCAAACTGCAAGTGTCCCTGAACAATGTTCAAACACAACTGAAGTTGGAGAAGATATCATCCTTTGCCAAGGACAACAGGATCAAGACTTTGGAGGAACTGGTCCTCAAGATTGGTTACGATCCTGCGAACGTGAAAGCAGTTGAGGAGATGATTAAGAAGAAGAATGTTGACATAGCCTCCTTAAGGAAACAGTCGAAACTCTCTCCCACAGAGGATTCTCAGGCGAAGGAGATAGCAGAGAAAGAAGGAGAGAAAGACGAAATGCTCAAGCTGCTCATGGAGCAGAATGCACGGCTTAAGGAAATGGAAGCTGAGATGGAGAAGCTATTAAAAGAGAAAGAGAAACTAAATCCAATGGAATTCATTCCATTGAGTTCTATTCCAATTTCAGGAGTGAGCACAACATCAGTGACAGAAGTCCCATCCGCGACTCCATTGACATCCATGGAGAAGACAACCGACCTGGCTAAGTCTATGGAAAAGATGAACCTGCAGGAAACAGAGATCAGCAGGCTCAAAAAGGAGATTGAGAACCTTCAGGACCTCAAATATTCCTTTCAGACCAGCCTCTCCAAGGAAAATCAGGTGACAGATCATCTCAAACAGGAGTTACAGCAGCTCCAGAAGCAAACAGTGGCAGGAAAAACTTTGGTCGAGGTTAAAGAAAGTGTATGGACAGACATCACCAAGTCCATGAACGAGATATGGCCCATGATACAGATAATGTTTGAGAAGAATGAATTGGTACAGAGAAGCAAACAGGCCATCGAGAAGATCAGAGTAGAATTGGGGGAGATGCCAACACAGGCGAACGAGATCATCAAGTTCCTAAATTCTAAGACCATGGAAGAGCTGGAAGAGATGAAAATTGAAGATAGAACAGAGACCATCATTGAGGTTAAAATAATTTTGACCAAGAGAGGATTAATGCTTCAGCTGGAAGAAAAGGTTCAATCCATGGACCTGGGGGTACAAAGATTCTTTAGTAAGATTGAGGCTCTGCAGAAGAAAGGTCTTCCTGGTCTGAAGGTAATCAATGATAAATTGATGACACTCCCAGATTAAAAGAAGAGATTGGCTTATGTGGCTAAGGACAGTTCAAAGTTTGCAGGAATTCAAGGGAGCATCAATGGCAAGGCATTTCTAGATGCCCTTCAGTGGGACATCAGTATCCAACATGAGATTCGATACATCTTCCTCACCAAGCCTACCTTCGCCAAGTACACAGAAATGGACGAAGTGTATCGAAGGCTACTCAAAGTCAACATGCCCAGTCATCTTCGATGGGAGGAACTCTGTGACCTGATCGAGTAGCAGATGAGTTGTCCCAGTCCAGTCATTTGTCCAGACAGATGAGGTCGTGCAAAGGCTTCATCAACGGCCCACCCAGCAATCAGCATGCAGTTACACCACATCATCAAGCAGTTCCTAGATTTATGCAATTTGTTAATTTAGTTAGGCTAAAAATAGATTAGGCACATCCTGGTCATTAATGGCAGGATCATTTGTAATTTTAGTTATAAATACTTCATCTTTCGAAGTATTGGAGGTTGTTGATCTTCACACCCTGAAGCTATCAGACTGTAATATTTTTGAAGAGATCTTCTATTAATAAAAGACACTTTTACAGGATTCTTGCATGTATTCATTGGTGATGTTTTTCTCTCTAAGTTGAATGTTATTCTCCCTTTGTTATCATATTGTTTTCTGAATCTAATCTTTAGAAGTAACGAACGTTGCAGGATTTATCTTGTATACCCTGTTTCTGACTCGAAAGATTTTAGTGTTTTATCTTCTGGTGTTTTCAATAAAGAAATTCTTAACTTATTCTTTGTTGAAATTATCTTTCTCATATTTTATGTTATTCATCATTTATGCTATTAAAGAATCCAGTGATTATATTATCTCGCCCTGTGAAAGTTTTTTCTTCGCGTTTCTGGTTCAGATTTCATATTTTAGAAAAAACATAGACCCCATAGCCCAATGGATGTGTAGACTGTCTCAACCAACTCGACAAACACTACGACAACAAAAACCGGCCTATTTATTTACCTATCCTAATATTTAAAATTTGAACCATAGCTAAATCATATAGAGAGATCCCTCTCTGAAGTTGGAAGGGATAGATCCCAGCTTCAAAAGCGGTTGGATAAAGTTACCTTAGTAGATTTCTTCTGCTATCAACCTCTAGGAAATTTACCGAGTGCTAAAAACACCTATTGTCACTTATTTAGAAGTGATACTCCTTCAATATAACTCTTTTGTCTTTGCTACTATCTAGCACATGCCTATACATTGTATGGACCATTATGTTGACCTTCTCTTAGTAATAATATTGGCTTTGAATCTCATTTTATGGATAGAGGGTGTAGTTCTTAACAAAATAAAAAATTGATAAGATAGTACTAATGGGAAATGTATCCCTACATATTCTAAAATGATCATCCTACCAACGAGACACATGGACATGATGAACATATTATTGGGGGTTTTCAAAGAAAATTGTGATGAAGTTATAGAATCATAATTGGTGGGATAAAAAAAAATACATATATAAGTTCATTGTTACAATAATTCCCTCTATCATATTTTAAAGTGCAATATGAAAGAAATGATACCATTTAAATACTCATTACTAACTTGGGAAGTCATCAACTGTATCTTTTTTCTTTCAACTTTATATTTTTTATTTCATGCCCTCCTCCAATATCATACATGATACATTTGAAGTTTTGTAGGTCAACCTCCTTCCTCCCCAATTCATAGTCATTGTTTACATGCATGAACTTTTTCAATAATGTCATTTTACCACACCTAAGGAATGTCCCACATAAGAAAGATTTTTTATAATATTTACAACCATATGGCCTTGTACACAAGATACTATGAATAAAGTCTCTATGTGATGTCGGTGGTAATATAACTTAGCATTCCTACACAAGGGTGTTATGAAATAAAATGTGTGTGTGTGTGTGTGTGTGTTTCATAATAATAACCATATTCAATGTGGTATCCACAACATGTGCCACATATTGTGTTTATTTGAACATAAGAAGGCTTGCAACATTTCTCAAAAGATATTTAGCCCAAGCTAAGTGAACTATGCTCATTCCTATATCTCTCATACAATTTTGTTTGTGTCATGTCAATAAAGTGTTTAATGTGGGTTCACAATCCCTAGAACCACTTCTCAATTTTAGTACATCTTTTTGGTTGGAAGAAGGCATGGTGTTCTCATGCCAAAAAAAATTTACTAGGCCCTTAACTACTCCAATTAACTTCATGTAAGAACAAGGTAGCCTGCAAATGAAGGCCCAAAATTATATTTGGCCACCTATGTCAAGGTTTCCTTGTCTAATAGAATACTTTTGAAGATTTTTTACATTACATTTAATGAAATGGGATGTTTGTTTCAGCAAACGATGTTTTTTTGTGATCTTGCTAACAATTGATTGTGAAAAAACATGTCAAACTGCAATATGGTCTTGAGAATGATTTTCCTTACCAATTTTATGAAAAGCATCCACAACGCTTCTAACAATATGATTTTTTTTTATAAACTTTTAACTACTTTAATGCCTAAAATTCTCCTAACAATAGTCAAACTCCTAGATTTTAACAAAGATAGAAATAACTAACATTTAGCTACATCAAATTTTGGTTCAAAATATTCTTTAATATTTGTGTATGTGATTGATAATGAATATTTCTATTATGTGATCTAGGTGTATGTCGATGGCCATCCACCTATTCCATAGGATCAAAGAACAATTTTCCATTTTGGCAGTTTTTTATAGTTTTTCGGGTCCCAAACTTCCGAGGTCATTTTGAGGCCCTAAATAATGTTTTTTGGGCTCAAAAGTGCCTAGCATGTAAAAATAAATTAGATTCTAGTCTAAAATGAATGTATACTCCCCAGCTAGACCTTTCCTACGGTGTATTGAGCGCCCCAAACGGAGATCGTATGAAAACATTACACCCTCGGGAAGTTGACGTATCAACTACCCCCATCGATGCCCACAAACCTTTTGGTGCTTCATCTCACAACGTTAGGGTTTTGGATGTTTAGGGTTTTCTCATTTATGTTTTATGTTAAAAATGCATTTGAATCCTCATTGTACTCATCTTATTGTGAATGTGTATAGTCATCACATCTCTTCTTAGAGACAAGTTGCCACCATTTGAGCAAGTTTGTTTCATTCTACAATTTATAGTTTCAACATGTTCTCTTTATTAACAGAAGTCAAGTTTTAATGTATCTTTGTTTGTTTGTTTTTTATACATTTGTGTTTCATTTCATTCGATTTATAAATCTGAATCAATGGTATTAGAGTGGTCTTCTCTTTATTTATTTCTCTGTGCATGTCCCAAACAAGGTCAGGGTACAAGGAGTTGGGACTCAAAGTAGTTGATCCCTTGAAATATTGTCCTCGTCGACCCTGATGGCCTCCGATGGTGGAATAAAAGAGAGACGAGGGAGCAATATATCCTTTTAAACTATTGCTTGAGGAATCCCTCGCACGATAGAGGAATGAGATTATGGATAATTTTGCATAGATCCTTCGATGACTGCAAAAAATTAACACATCTTTGTCAAATGGCCACGTTGGAGGCACCTCCCCCTTAAAGGTACATGTAACACACCCACTATGGAATAATAAATTTTTCACCATTTCTTGAGGGACAGAATCCCCAAAGTCCTACGGGGGATTAGCGCAGGCTAGCTCTTCCCTTTTCCACCTCCATGTGATCGTCGGTTATGACCACCGGCCAAACAACTAGACGCCTTTTCACATTTTGCGACTCAGCGATATAAGCAAGTCGAGTCTTTCGACTTTGCAAACCCCGAAATGCCAAAATGTTGAACCCCAAAAGGGTTGGCGAGTGACAAGCTCCCTGCTTGGGTCTTGTCCAAGTGACCTTGTTCCATGACCATGTGCTAAATTGACAAAGCACTTACCGGCTTTTCGTGATTCAGGGAATTGCGATGCGATGTCTCTTCCTCTCCCTCTCGAATCCCCAAAACTCCATAATCTCCGAACTTCCCCTCCAAAGGGAGATCAATGGCTATAAGCCTCCCCATATCCGACGGTCCTGGCCATATTGGGATTTCAGAAATTAGGAGTTCAAAATGCAAGAGAGTCAAGTCTTTCGACTCTTCAAACCCCGAAACTCGATACTCGAGTTCTTGTATGAGATCCAACGGCTCTCGATGTCTTGGATCCAACGGGTCGGATCTTTTCAGAGTTTTGTGAACCGAGATTTCACAATGCAACGACTCCAAAACTCTTGTCGCTCCAATCCTCGAATCCCAATATGGGGATTCATGTAGGAGATTAACGATCCTTGAGGATTTGAATCCAACGATCCATGGGATTTCGAAGCTTTCCCCGAACTCTGACCGCTCACCACGCGTCTCCTCCGATGGACGATCTAGATCCTTTCAAGACTCCTCCTTTCTGCCACAGAGCGCATCGAGGTTTCGGGTACCGGGATTTCACAACTTGTGAAGACAAGGGTTCTTGCCCTTTGGTTTCCCAGGTGACGAAACACCGAAATGTCGACCGACAGCCACGTGTCCCTCTGATGGACGGCTACGACCTTTACCCACGATCAACCGTTATGATCTTTTCAGGATGATCAACGGTCATGATCAAATCCCAGCTTTCTCAAACTTATTCACACTTAAACTGATTCAGGGTTTCATTTACTGGGATTTCACAGCTTGGGAAGACAAGGGTTCTTGCCCTTTGGTCTCCCGGGTGCCGAAATGTCGATTGGCAGCCACATGTCCTCTACAAATGGATGGTCTAGGTAACTTCCATGGATCTTGGGATCTATGGTCCCGATTCCTCCACTACTCATGAAGATAAAAGAAAGAGGTTGAGGCATTTAACGCCCTCATTTCTTCCTCCAATATAACGGTCATGACTGACCACAGTTCTTCCGACAGAATCTCGTTCGTTGTGCAATGCATATCCACACTTTAAACTATTTTAGGTTTTCAGTTGTTGGGATTTCGCGACTCGCAATGACCAGGGTTATTGCCTTTTTATTCCCCGAGTGTCAAAATGTCGAAACACTTACCGACCGCCACGTGCCCTTATAAAAGGACGATCCAAATACTCCCACGGACCTTAGGGATCTATAGTCCTGATTTCTTCGCTACTTACGAAGATAAAAAGGAAACGGGTTGAGGCATTAACGCCCTCGTTTCTTCCTCCAATCTAACGGTCGTGACTGACCTCAGATCTTCCAACAGGATCTCGTTCATCGATCGATACTTAACCACACGCTTCCATTTCAGGATTTCGTATATCGGGGTTTCACGACTCGCGAGTACAAGAAAACTTGCACCTACATACTCTGGGTGCCGAAACTCTGAAAACTCTTAATTTACCCCCATGATAATAATTTGGGATTTCGCAAGTCAAGGTTTCGGGACTTGCGAGTGCAAGGGGACTCGCCCTTGGGTACTTCGAGTATCAAAATGATGAAATGTTGGGATCTACAAGGACCATTCTTCCTCACACAGGATGGCTAAGACTTGCACCACCAAATCCTCTTTCAGGTTCTTGGTAAGCTTTCCAGAGAGGGTATCTCTGTGGAGAGATCTATTATGGGTATTCCTGGAGACGAATAAGGGCATAGATTTCCCGAAAGCAGACTTGAAGTCTGAATTAGTTCAATATACGTATATATAAATCTATCTATAAACATAAGCCATACGTGGTCCTTCCAATAAAAGCATGCAACCACCATTTCTAATCAAAACACCACACAGATAGTCTTATACTCAAACCATTCATAAATTCCATAGACTATGAGCATACATGTCAACATATAAATTTCAAGATACAAGATATAACACTTATCAGACAAACACCAGAGGTGATGCAACTTCTGAGAGGGGTGCTCGTTTCCACCCAATCGTAGGCTCAACGACTCCAAATGGATTTACCACTAGCCACCCCCAAGCTGAGACCACGATGTTGCGAGACTGAGTCTTTGTTCGCCAGTGACCGAGAATGAAGGTTACTCTCCTTCTTCTCCGATATCACTCACTCTGTATTTTCCAAAGTTATTTTCCTCTTTTTTTTCCTTCCCTCGCAGCTGCCCCTCTGATCGCACACTCTTCCTACCTTTTCTCTTTTCGGTGAGGTTGTGTGTGGCATGATCTTCCTTGCGGTGGTCAGGTATGAGGACTCTACAGATGGGCGGTTCACCCCCATCCCTCATTACTCATGAGGAGCCATTTACCTACCAACCTGGCGAGTCATTTAATTTGGGGCCAGCGAGCCACTCTTGGTTCT